>JAWZYV010014994.1:0-66283 GCA_038373885.1 Cheiracanthium punctorium | reverse complement strand
AATAAATTTCCAATGTGGAGGAGTACGCACTCTAAGCTACCAACTCTTCCATTAAACCATGTATGTTACGTCAATATACAAACCAATCATCACTTTGAAAGTATTGCAGAAATGCACTTTCTTGTATCGGAAGTAGGGTACTTTAGCTCCTTTTTCAAGCAATTTTTTTTCGTGCAGTTTTGATGCTAACAGTTCTCAAGCTTTTTTGGATAGCCCCAAATCATTTAACTGATGCTGCTCAAATCCCTTACGAACGGGATCATCTTCAATTTCAAAATCTTTGTCATTGGGGTCACAGCAACAGTGTTTCCAGTGAACGAAGTTCTCTATTGCGGATAGTGAAGAGAAGGTAGGTGTAGAGAAAAAACTTGACGTAATCGAGGAAAGCTAACAACAGTTTTGTAATCAGTGTGCCCATTGGACTCTAAAACAGCTTAAAAATCGAACTCAACAGAAATAATGTTAAAAATTGTTCCCCAGTGTAATTTACAGGAACACTCATTATAATTCAAATAATAAAAAGATTGTACATGTTCTATAAATAAAATATTTTTATTATACAGCATTTTACATTATTTCTGTTTTTAAATATAATTTTCATTGTAGCCTTGTGAAAAAAAGTAGTAAGTTGCTAATATTCAGCTGAACTCTTACTAGGCAGTGGAATAGGAAAAGTTATATTACAGTGGAAGGGTCATCGCTTTATCAGAAGTAGATGGGACTGCTACAATGAAATATTTGCATACGATACCTGATTCTCATTCATTAAATGGCCACGACGAGATGACCCAAAAACCAATCTCTACACACAGGATATTTTTTTGTCCAAATGAATTTGCTTCTGTTACTCCATTTACGATTGCTAATATAAAAAGTATCAAAGATGCTCACAATAAGCAATACAATCGACTCTATAATAAAACTAAGTAAATAACCTGAGAATTTGTCCTTGAGGATTTTGTTGTAAAATAGTATACAAGTCAGAAATAAATGATGTAGGATTTCGGCGATTTCTTTTATTCACAATATTATTTACTTTTTTTAAATTTTAAATTAAGTCATGGTATAAGTAAATTAATTTAGATAGGTTTTTTTTTTCGCATTTGGCGAATGGTGACAGTTACGACAATGATTAAGTGATCGTGCCACTTTAAGGAAATTGATTTTTTTTTACATATTGTAATATGATTTACTAATTTATAGAAGACTATTTTGTTTAACAGTTTCTTACACTTAACATAAATGTGTTAACTAACTGAAATGGGATTTTGCTGTTGTTTAAAAACGAGTTTTGGGAATGACGGTACTCAGTGGTCTGATCACCTCTAGACCGAGGTAATTCCTGCAAATGTGTACTCTTGTGAATACCTGACTTGTAGCACTCTCTGCTGAAGGCACTTGTATGTGGTTCGAAAAATCTGAAAAGTGAATACAAAATACTTTTAACAATAACTTTTACTTTACACAAATTTTGTTAATAAGATAAAAAGATATTAAATACTCGTGCATTGTAAATTTATATCGTGTAGCTCCGATCCATGGTATCGTAGAATTTCAGTGACGGATATTTCTCGCTCTCGGATAGTCAAATACTTCGGATAAATAGCCGCGATTCTCTTTTTGGTGGCAGCACAACGAGTGTCGAATAAAACAAGCGAGTAGTTTTGCGCCTGCTAAAGGTCTATCCGACACTCAGACCGATCAACCAATCAAAACACACGGCTTTCTCCCCTTTTTTTTAAACCGCAGTCATTGGCTTCAGAATTTTCGAAGACTCCGGAGACATCCATCAAGATTGGAAGCCGGTTTTTGACTGGCCCACCTTGTCAGGTGGAGGGGTGCTTCTGTGGAAGTACTTGACACTCCGTGATAAGCACAATAAAAACCCATCCATCTTGTACTCTCCGGTGCCAGAATGCAAGCTTTCGCCTTCATCCAATGAGTCGGGAAAAAAACACCATTATTTCCTAAAGTGAACACGGCAGTCAAACAATTACGATAGGATCGTGCTAGGGCACATCGGATGTTTCTCGGATAGTGACGTCATGAGAAAAAGAAGGCTCGATTTATTCGCTACCGAAAGCTTTCCGATACTATGGTGGTACAGCCCCTAGAATTAAATTATGTATACCGGAAATTTACATGTTATTTTCCCTTATTTAACTGAGACGTTCCTTCCTGATTGGAAAACGGAACGACTGGAATTTTTCAGTTTACAGTTGGTGAGGTAACAAAACGTTTTCCTAGTCACAGTAATGTCAGAAAATAAAGGAAAATCCCCGATGCCGAAATACAATATACAGAATGGCAGCCATGGTCTTTAGTTGTGTTGTCTAGTGATAGCCAGGATTTACAAACAAGTGCAAGACTTAGGTGATCCTGATCAACGCCAATTCATAACAAATAGTATGTTACAAGCGAGAAGAATTCTACCACTAGAAATCACTGCACAATATTTTCAAAAAATATTTGCACATCTTACATTAATATGTCACATATTGGAAATGCAGTCTGACGCTCAATTATTAAGTCGGAAAATGCATGATTTGAACAACGAATAAATTGAATGTAAACAATAACTTTACACATTGTTTCGATTCGGAATTTGATATTGTTAAGAAAACTGGGTTCCATTGTTAGAAACCCAAGTGTGATATATTATTGTGAAAACCAAAAAATTTGCAACAATCAAAAATACAAATCATTTCTAACGAAGCTTTTTAAAGTGTCAGTTGGAAAAGCGATTATTTGCGATTAATACCTGCGATTTCTTCGATTTTTTATGTGAAAAGTTGCTAGTTTGTAACTTCTTATTTCTTGTATTTTCTTCGACATTATTTCTACGCATAAACTATATTACGCTTACCTTTGAACTTTCAATCAACTTCAAACTTCAGCTGCTGATTTTGTTATAGAAACTAAATACTCTCACCGTTTCATACTGCCAATTATTCTGACTGTACTTCTGAACTTCGAGCTGAAGAGAATGTCGTCTGGTGACGATTATTTTAGCGTGGCCAGCTCAGGACTGGACTCTTACGTAACAGCTCTGGAGCGGGCACCTGCCCCTCCACTTCCAGTACTTTACCCCGGGGACCTTCTGGAGCGTTTTCTGGCTGACTGCGTCAGCCACTCTTCTCCAACAGTAATTCTGCGGGCACCTGCCCCTCCAAAGCCTCCTCGGTGGGTGTCCATCGCTCCACTTCCAGTACTTTACCCCGGGGACCTTCTGGAGCGTTTTCTGGCTGACTGCGTCAGTCACTCTTTTCCAACAGTAGTTCCGCGGGCACCTGCGCCTCCACTTCCAGTACTTTACCCCGGGGATCTTCTGGAGCGTTTTCTGGCTGACTGCGTCAGTCACTCTTTTCCAACAGTAGTTCCGCGGGCACCTGCCCCTCCAAAGCCTCCTCGGTGGGTGTCCGTCGCTCCACTTCCAGTACTTTACCCCGGGGATCTTCTGGAGCGTTTTCTGGCTGACTGCGTCAGTCACTCTTTGCCATAATAGCAAATTCCATAGGAAGCCTTTACTACTACCATAACTATAGTTTATATCGAAAGCCTCTATCACCAGTATATCCACAGATTCCAAAGGAAGCTTTTATCACCACCATAGCTGCTACAGTTTGCATCGAAAGTCTCCATCTGGTTCGGCATGTCACAAATTTCATAGCAATCCTTTATCACCAGCGCAGCTATAGTTCACACCGAATGCCTCCATCACCAGCATGTCTATAAATTCCATAGGAAGTTTTTATTAACACCATAGCTACAGTTTACATCGAAAGTCTCCACCAGAAGCATGTCTATAAATGCCATAGAAATGCCAAGTTATGCCATAGAAATGCCAAGAAGCATGTTATAAATGCCAAGTTTTTACTACCAGCTTAGCTACAGTTCACATCGAAAACCTCTATCACCAGCATGTCTACGAATTCCTCAGGAATCTTCTACCATTGTCTAATAGCAGATATTGAAAAAGTACTCAGGCATATTCTACCGAGCTCTCAGATGTGTAGTCTCATTGAAATCAGAAAAAACTCTTGTACTGTACAAAAAGACAAGATCTTTAACAATTTTAAACTAGAAAACACTCTTTCTTTTATATAAAAATCTCATACCGAGTCTGTATACGTGTACTTCCATAGCAAATACAAACACTTATAATATTAGAATGTAAATTAAATATTTTTTTACAATAAAAATAAATTATTTACACTATGTAGTATTATATATTTGTCCAATCATCTCTTTAAGATTTTGCTGCTCTACATCTTCACACCATCGCAATAGTTGAGTACACATCACTTGCTTAAAGTATACGAAATCACTTAGTATTTCACAATTATAAACATTTCCCAGTTTTTAAACAGTTTTTCCCCCTTAGAAACTAAAGGGAGAAAAGTATATTTCAGAACCTAAAAAAAATCTAAAAAGCTGCACTATAAAACTTTTCAGTGGATGAAACTTGAAAAAATATGTACAACGCTACACATTGCTTTAAAGGGGGGGGGGGAAGCTGGGAAGTTTTACTTCGCACAATTTTAATAAAATGAAGTAACTGTAACTGAAAATAAAAACTGAATCTCACTATTACCTACTACCGTTTAATTTGATATCTACAGTGATCTCGTACTTATATGTCAATATGGCACTATAGGACGCCCATATGACGTCTTATAGACATTCATATGGACGTAATAATGGACGTGTTTGTCTGTTTATACACCTTTTACGGTCGAATCCTGGACATCAACAAAAACCACTTAATAATTTTTAGCTGATTTTATGTAATGATTATTTTAAGTTTATCGTTACACCTTAATAACGAATTTCGTAAAAATATTCGTAACTAATTTTTTGAACCAACCTTTAAGTACTTTTCCCGCTTCAGATTCGAACCCTTAATCATGAACTTCACAGTAGAGTGTGCTAGACACTATACGCAGTGGGACTTGCTCTGATGCGTCAAAATGTTGATGTAAAGATTTTTTAGTTTCAGACTGGGAACTTAGAAAAAAATATGCAGCTATTCGTTTTTGGATCTTGAGTCGCTAGAGAATTTTTTTTTTTTTTTTTTTTTTTTTTTTTGTATGAGGATATGAGTTTCTTTTTACACAATACCGCTTTTATAGGAAATAATAATACATAAAAAGTATTTTAAATTTCAAAAGTTCCCCCCCCCACCCAAAAAAAAAAAACTACTCTAGAATTTAAAATGTTTTAAACTTTTTTGGGGTATATATATATATAAAAAAAGTATAATAAATTCATGCATCGTAAGTACAGTATTGGGTAAAATGAAAATCAATGACATGAAAGTAACTTTTCCACATTTTGTCCATTTCTGGACTTATACACACATCCATTTTATGGATTACGTCCATAAATGGACTTATTCTGAATATTCTAATTCTGGTTTTGGTCTTTTCTAGTTTTGGACATATTCTGGATTTTCCAGATTATGTCCATAAATAGATATCTTATGGAATTCTATGTAGAGACATGGATGTATTATGGATGAGTTGGATCAGAAATGACATAAAATGGACAAGTGTATTATCTGGGTTATATAGCCAGTGGCGGATCCAGAAACTTCCTATGGGAGCAGGTAATATTTAATAGATCTTTTTTGACGCAAACAGACTGTACAATTAAGCAAAATTTCATTTTAAAACAATGCAAAAATTTTTGGAGGAGAAAATTTATCAAAATAAAAGAGCTCATTTTACCTATCCAATGAGCATTATTTTTTTTGGGGGGGGGGTTCTGAAGCCCTTTAGCCCCTCTCCTGGATCCGCTATTGTTTGTAGCTTCTTCATATTCTACTTCATATCGTCCTTTTTATAGAGTATTTCGACGTGACGTCAGCGCATTTTTTTGTAGGACAACTCGGATATTTAGAGGTACAAAGACGCGTATTCCGCCAATGACCGTCCTCAAATGAACGTTAGTGTGTCCTGGAAAAAAGTGTTGCTGGACTGGTTGCTATGATGGGACGTAGCACAATGACGTAGGTCGAAAAGCTCTATAGAGATCAGTGGGCGAAAGGAAAAATGATCTGACCAGGGGCTCTGCCACCATGGTATCGTAGAATATCAGTGATGGATATTTCTCGTTATCGGATAGTCAAATACTTCGGATAAATAGCCGCGTCTCTCCTTTTGGTGCTAGCACGATGAGTGTCGAATAAAATAGTGAGTATTTTTGTACATGCTCGGTCGATCTCGTCACTGAGATCGATCAACCAATCAAAACACACGACTTTCTCCATTTTTTCTTAAACGAAGCCATTGTCTTCAGAATTTCCGAAGATTAGGGAAGCATCCATCAAGATAGGAATGTGCTTTTTGACAGACCCACAACGCCAGGGAGAGGGGTCCTTTTGTGGGATTACTTAATACTCCATGATACACACAAGAAGAACCCATCCATCTTGTACTTTCCGGTACCGAAATGCAAGTTTTCGCCTTTATCTAACGTGTCGAGAAAACCAGCATTATTTAAATTAAGCAACCCTCGCAGTGGACATTTTTTAAAATAACATTTTGTCAAGACGCAGACTGGAGTTTCTTTTTGTATTTTTAAGTGGAACAGTTAAAACAACCCGTCAAACAAATTTTTAAAATGAAATGATTTTGAGACAAAGTTTTGGGGGAGGGGGCACAGGGGGACACGCTTCATAAGAAAAGCTTATCACTGCTCCCAGACCTAAATGAAATTTTGGAGGGTCATAGAAAAGATTTGAGAGGGACACATATCGAATTTAAGAGCTGAAAAGGGAAGTTTAAAATTTTCATTTTCAAACAAATATTCATTAAAAACATCCGAGACGAAGTTGGGAGGGGGAGGGCACGTCACCCCCTGTGCTCCCCTCCCGACGCTTTTCCTATGGCTTATGTATATTATATGCTACGGAAAGCCTGACAGCAATGGGGTCCTTTCACGTGACGTCACAGCCTGCCGAATACGTATATCACGTGATCTACCTCCATCGTCTGCTAGCAGCTAGCGAGTTTGTTTTGATTTTAAAGGCGAGCTCATTATGGCTGAAAGTGGTTATTTAAGCCTTGCTAAGAAATATAATAGATCGAATAAAAATAAAAGGACTTGCAAAAGTATTTTAAAACATTTTAATAACGATAAAAGTTCAGTAGTCAGCTTTGTAAAGATAATTTTTTGCACAAATGCATACAGTTTAAACTCGCAAAATAAATTTGCGATTTGTAATTTTTTCGTTAGAGTTGGAATGTTAAAGTTTTATTGTGAGTATCGTTAAAGTTTTATTGTTTCTTTACGTCTTTATGTTAATTATACTCTTTTGCAATACATAAACTGCAATTCATATTGTTTCTAATACTCCTGATTTTTGAACATTACACAGTTATACAGAGTGCATTGCAATAGCATTTTCTTTTCTTTTCTTTTTTAAATCACACGATTTCTTGTAATGTGCTTTTAATTAAGGTACCCTACAATTATTATGTTACTGTCTAAAATATACTACTATAATATGCTGTACTTAATTAGTACATGTAAAAGTGCTTAATTTCATCAGTTGATCAGTTGAAGGTGTTTATATTTTGAGTATATCTTAATATTCACCTAACTTTGCGATTTATTTTAAGTTATGCATGTTTTACTGTGTGTGCTACATTTATTAAAGGTATTTAAAATATTATAAATTATCTTGTTTAATTAGCATACTACACAAAATGTTAGATAATTCATTAAACTACCTGATTATTTATTTCTGTCTATATAATAATATTCAAGCATTTTTTGAAAAACTTTATTATTTAAATAGTGAACTTTCGTGTCTTCTAAATGTGCTAATTTGTTAATTTTATTATTTAAGATATAACTTTTTTGTTTAATTAGCATAACTTGCAAGAATATCTTTCTCAACACCCTTGCAACAATATTAGGCAAACTCCAAGAAGCTGGTTTTGTAAAAAATATAACTGTTCAGAAAAACAGTTCAATAGGTCTGAACTTCTATAGAAATTTGTATTCTATTGCACACACCAACAGCTACATAATTTGGAAACTTAGTCTCCTAACTTAAGATAATTTACATAATTTTTTTTTATTATTCATTGATAGTAGTAACATAGGAACAACATTTGTGTTATGTCACTATGCTTTCACAGGTGGTATATAGGGTGATTCAAAATTAGAGGGACAAACATTTAGGAAGGGTAGAATACACCAAGATGGCCCAGAATCACATATCAATGTGGCACCAGAAATGTCTTCTTCATATATCTGTTAATAATCACATTAGAAGAAGTGTTGAATTGTGCATCTAATTTCATAGCCAAGTTTCATAAAGAATGGGCTGTCCGATGACAATTTCATCAATGTGATCACTGAAAAAATCTGAATTAACAATTTTTATCAAGTGCCATTTGTGAAAGATGCATTAGTTTTTTAAAAAACCGGACCGGAAATTTCACTGTTACTTCAACATGTCTTCTAAGTGATTATTAAAACGGTTCAAGCTGACTATGTTTCAACCTCTCATCGCTTTGGATTTGGATGTCTTGTCACAACCTACCTTTGTGATTCTGGACCGTCTTGTTATAACCTACCTTTCCTAGAAGTTAGTCCCTCTAATTTTAAATCACCGTGTATACAAGAATGCTGAATAGTTCATATAATTACATGTTTTAACATATGCACTAAAGTTTACCCCTTTACCCCAAAACAATAGAAATTTGGGCTAAGATCCGATTAAATAGATTCCTCACAAAACAAAGAATGTTTATGTTCAATATTTAGTGAAAATTAATGGGCTTTTTTACCGTTGGCGTTTTTTCGGTGGGCGTTTGTAGCATTCGCATTTTTTCGCGCAGCGTATTTATTAGCGATATTTTTTTTTCCTAGAGGGTCATTGGCAGCTTTTTAAAAACGCTTCAGTAAGGCAGTATTTGCATTCCAAACTGATTACTGACCGAAGACCAAGGATCATCTGCGGTCTTTTGAATTTTTTGGAGACTGACTATATAAAACGTATAAAATGTTCATGAAAGATTTGAAATGACTAACAGCATTCACATCCCTCATGCTTCTTATACAACAATATCCGGATTTTTTAATCTCTCTCTTAATAATTCTGAAACACCTGAGTTTTCCCTTATAATTATTCTTAAAACGGTGGCTAGCATAATAGGCCGTCAAAATTTGGAATACAGAATTTGACTTAAATACACAACATCTAAATTTTATTTATGGAAAAGCAGAAGGAATTTGTTAAGGAAGCAAACATTGAAATGGATTTCACAATTGGATAGAATATTGTGATTAAAAGGAATAATAATAATAATAAAAAAAATCACTCTCTGTATCAAGAAAATTTTTCGGGGGGGATATGCACCTGGAAAATTTTTCGGGGGGGGGGATATGAACTTATGTATGTATAAATAGACGGAATTTCATCACTAATCCAAAAATTTCGGGGGGGGGGGATATATCCCGATATCCCCCCTCCTGGCTACGCCCCTGCTCTGTATTATTGACAAACTGTATTTACTAGTTTTCTCCGAAACTAGCCTAAATACGGGTTAGGACCCTTTAGAACAACCCACCAGTAGGGCACCCTCCCTTGTGTTGTCCTTCTGACGTGGATTTATAAGAGGTCTTCAGGCCAAGCACACAAATCCGAAATGCATGTTCACAAACAAACAAAACAAACAAATGTTTGTGTTGTTATGCCAACGACATATACATGAGGGGTGCAAAGCCATTCGTAGAATGCAGCTACATACCCCAGATCACCGTCAACCAACAACAACAACATATACATGGGCATAGGCGGCTCGTCCGGGGAGACAAGGGGGGCAACAGCCCCCTCATTTCCAAAAGTTAAAGGGTCTTGCCCTCCAATTTTCAGACTTCCACGGTAAGTTCGATCTCACCATGGCACAGCGGCTATGTCACTGAAAATGGTTGACGGCCGAACTGCGAAGGTCTCGGGTTCGGGTTCGATCGCGCGGCTATCGATCAAACGGTCTGAAGTTTTGGTAGGTTTTCTACAGATGTAATGTGAATACGTGTGAGAACCCCTTAGAAAGTCATGCACAGAAATAATTTTCAATTTTGAAAGACAAAAATGGAGAAAAATGAATGCAGAGAAAACCCATGTTAAGCAGATAAAATAACTTAACCCTCAAAATCTAAACAAATTTTCGGTTGTTAAAATATATAACTGAGTTTTTGTTTTCTTGCGCAAGAGGATTGCATGCACTAAACAAGAATTGAACAATTTGGTGGTAATAGTTCCCTTTAAAGTAAGTGAGTTAAATATAATTAATTTTCTTTTAAAACATGTTATACAAATCCTAAATAAGTATTATAATAACAAATACTTTATATTATTCACGATTTTGTTATTGAATCCGTATTGTGCAGCCATCTAGTGATGAAATTAGTAAAACACAGTTTTCTTAATCAGAACTTACGAAAATGACATATTAATTATGCCAGTAATTGTTATTCTTGGTTTTTATTAATCTCGCTTCATTGAAGCATACATTTCTTAATACTACGAGTCACATTCTATTTAAGAATTCCTCTGCTTTTAAATTTATATTATGGCGGAAAACATTTTAATAAGCATCTTCATACCAGATGGCAGCACTAAAGATTTCTAGATTAAAATTTTCTCTTTCTCATTTTGAATCTTAGGAACATAAATTGCAGTTTTTCAGAAATGAAAATAATATTAAAATCTATGGCATTAAAAAAATATGAAACATTTTTAATCATGAAATTAATTAAAAACTTTAATGCGCGTAAAAATATACCTAGCAAAATAATAATTTCGTGTGGAGTTCAAAACTTCTAATTTTCTTCAAGTGCAAAAGAAGCTCCACTATCCAAACAGATGAATTAAAAGGCAAAAGACTGTGAACTATATGGATCCCTCTAAGACCCCTTTTTTAAAATATCATTTTTTAAAAATGAAAAAAAGTTATTTATTAAATTCTTGCTTTAAAGCATAACATATGAATCTATTGCTTAGGCACTTTTCGCTAGAACGTTATTTGCTCGGAATAAATGTAAAAATAATTCAGGATTCCGGTACAAATAATAAAATTTCAAAATCAGATACACCCGAGCATATTTTTAAATAGTTATTTTTCAAAATAAAAAATGACCTGCCTCAATGGTGAAAAAAAAAGAAAAAGTAAAAATGGTTTAATTTTCTTCAGCAAATTCTTATTTTTTTGTGTTATTTAGCCAAAATGCCGATTTCGGTCTAGCTATGATGAATCCATCTCTATGGTATCGAAATTGCTTAAAATTCTTCGGACGCTTTAAATATTATATTAATGGTAAAAGCTAATTTCGGCAGCCATTTCAGGCTGCAATCAATTGTACGCAAATCGCAAATCGCAAACTGACAAATGGATATTTATGGAAGAATGAAACTACGTACATGAAATATTAAAAATATTTACCTAAGCAATGTGATTGCCTGAGTAGCCGATTTTATCGATTTTGTGTTACTTAACAGAACAAAATACGCAAATCCGGTAGTATTATTATTTACTAATGTATTGGAAATAAGTATGGATGAATTTTAGTTTGTAAAAATTATCTGCAAAATGGTTTCCAGAATTTTAAAGTATATTTGAAACATTTTGAATAAAATATTTGAATAAAAGTAAGCCATAAATAAACGTTCCTTTTAAATTAAAAAATGCAAGTGCCAACAAAGAAGTATGAATCAAATTTAGAAATTTTTTGCATTAAAAGAAAAAAAAATCCGAATACGACAGTCAAAAGATTTCTGAGAAATTAAAGCGAAGCATTCAGAGAAATACACTGGATTTTCACTTAAAAGAAACGTAAAATTTAGTCAATTGATTAAAAAAGGACTACTTTGATAGTTTCAATGAGTTTAACGTTTTGTTCTTATTCTATTCTTCTCTTGTAACTGCAGATAAGGAAAAAAAAGATATATATATATACACATGTATAAACTCTCTAACATATGTAAACTGATGATATTAAAATAGCTGTTCTCTTTGTTTGAGTTCCATCATAAATAAACAGGATTTTTCAATTTAGGCATCTTTTAGACAAAATAAATGCACTAGAAAACGAACAAGAAAACCGAAACTATGAAACAAAGTTCATCAGAAAACAAATAGAATGGGAGAAGATAATTTTATTATTTTTACTTACTGATTCTTTTTCGAAATTGTAACAATGTTTATTTAGAAATACGTCAAGCGATGCAGTGGCTTACATTCTTCTAATAAAAATAGCAGTACATTGCATGTAATACTTTTTACAAGTATAAACTATTTATTGAGTCTCTATTTCGTACGGGAGAATATTTTTTCCCCTAATACATGCATTTGAAATTAATATCATCGAAGAATAATTTTTAAAGCTACAAAATTGTTTCGCTCGTCATAACATATTTGTTTTGCAATAGCTGATCTAACTTAAGAAGAAAGATAAGTCATACCAAACGCGCTGATTATAAAACACTTTCCAACACAGCAATACTTTTGTGCAACTATGGCGATGTATTGTTTTTTAATCTGGCGAGATTTCGGAGATTAAAAAAAAGGCTGTACATCACTATTAGCAATTTCATTTTTCGAGATCCTGTAAAAGAACTCTTTTGATTTATTGTATACTTATTGCAGTGTGCTTGAAATAGATTAATGTCTTTTAACTGCCATATATTGTAATGTATTGGAGTTCTTTTGAGTGCCCCTAACTATTAATGATACAGATATTACTTAAGATGGCGAGCATTATTTTGTGAACCTAAATAACATAGATACAAAAAACCGAATACCTCTAAAACACGCTTTCAATAATGACGGCATATGGACGAGTGATGCATTGCATTTTTTTTTTTCTCCTGTAAAAAAAACTATAAATGCTGCATAATGCATTTTCAGTAGAGTACAAGGTACTGTAAATGGAGTATAAAACATCTATAAATTTCTCCCTAATCGATGCATATTTACGATAGTTCAAACACTGCACGTGCGGATTGAAGAACGGACTGTCTAACCGAAATCATAAACATCTGTCAACCTTCTTGGAAAAAAAAGTAATATCTACTTATATAATGCTCTAACATATGCCGCACTAAAATCGACGGTATTTCTGTTCTGAGAACGGGAACAACTAGATGTAAACGTTAGCGTAATAACAATAACACACGCGCAAAAATCCAAATTAGCAGTTTAATGACGTCAAATGGAGCAAGCCATTTTCATTACTTTTATTTACGAATGCCACGCATTAGCTAGATTACAAAATAACAATAATGGACACGTAAAAATGCAAGATCTTTCGGATCTTCTCACAGCTTTAAAATATATCATTTACAGTACTTGGCACATTTATCGCTCATACCCTCCAAATAAAATATCACTATGCAGTGGGCTAAAGCACATTTTAGCCATTTCCTGTTTCTTTCATATTATTGTAACTAGGGATACGTATAAAATAATGCAACCATACTATAAAAACAAAAACATCAGGTTGCTAACTTTGGCACAACACTGGTGTTATTCAAAGAGAAAAGTACCTATTAGCGGAACCAATGAATGGAAGGCACCACACTAAATACTAATTTGAGGAAGCCTGCAGTTGCTGAAATTAAGAAGTATTTCTGTAGGAATTTGTACAACATGTTCCACAACGTATCACCCAATACAGTCTTTTTATAATCATTTTATGAATGGAAATGTCACCAATTATGGTATTTTCTACATTTTGCAGTGTCAGTTCTTGGCACAGCCACCATTGGCTTTTATGACACCCAAAATTTGTAGTAACCCTAACCTAAATAAATTTCATGGCAGATACCGTTAAAACAAAGAAACTTGATTTTCGTTGAAATGAGTCCAATGATTTGGCCAACACTGCACTAATCATAAAGAACAGTAGGGTATAGGGCGGCGAAGCTGGCCGCCTTGGCGGTTAGTCTACTTATACAATATTCGAACGGCAACAGTTAGATGTAAACATTAGTGCAATAACAATAACGCATGCGCAAAAATCCAAATCAACAGTTCAACGACGCCAAATGGACCAAGAGTATGTTACGCACTAGCTAGATTATAAAATAACAATAATGTATACACAAAAATGCAAGACCGTCAGGTCTTTTTCACACTTTAAAATATCGAATTTACAATACTTGATGCATTAATTGCCCATCTAAAAAATGTCACCATGCATTGGGCTAAAGCACATTTTAGCCATTTGCTGTTTCAACATCGGCTTTTATGATGGCACCCAAAATGTGCAGCAACCCTAACCTAAATGAATTGAATGTTAAATACTGTTAAGAAAAAAAGAAACGTGATTTTCATTGAAATGAGTCCAGAAATTGAGTCAATACTGCACTGAGTATAAAGAACAGTACGAGTGTTCGTACTGTTTTTTTCCTTAACAGTGATTAACAATGCTATTTTATTTTTAACAGTATTTAACATCGCTATTTTTCTTAACAGTATTTAACATCGCTAAAGGCAATGCTAGGCAGATACACCTTGCGTTGCCTTTGCCTTTACACAGCACAGCACACTAAATCGGCTAATTAGAGCGCGAGTAATGAATTTTCAAAATTGACAATGAAATCGCCATATAGCTGAATATTATCACATTAGGTATTTTTTTCATTTCTTGCCAAATGATGAAAATATCGCCAAGCTGGGTTATTTTTCGAAAGATTTTTTCCCCCACGCATATTTGGTGATTTACTGCAATAGTCGCCAATACTGGTGACTTTTGAAGCAACTTTTGAGGGAGCACACGATTGTTGGCAGACAATTAGCTAATATTATACAGTAGGATAATATTGTGCTTTAAAAGGATGACGGTCTAAACTGCATAGAACGTAATGCATAGGAATTATTTTGAGTGCTCCTGTAGAAGCATTATTAATGATACCAATAATATTGTCGACGGAGAATTTTATCTTGTAATCTTTAACAACATATATTAATTTTGTTTCATTTCAGACAGCCGAATATATTTAAAATAAGCTTTAAAGAATGACTGGCTATAGACCGTAATGTTTGGAAATCTTTTGAGTGCTTTGGGAAATAAAATGCTAACATTCACCAAAGTTTGCAATTTTTGATGATTTGTCACTAAGTTTGGCGCCAAAAAATACTAATACATTCCTGAACCTAGCTTGGCAATATCTTCCATACTTGGCGAAAAGCTGGAAAACGCTATAGTTTATTACGAAAGAGAAGCAAGAATATGCCTGACAAATATTCCAAAATAGTAATTTTTAGTAAGCGATTTTTAATATAGATTTCGATTCCAAAGAAGTTTTTCAAGGAACAAGGAAGACAGATAAAGTACACTTGTAAATTACGATACATTTTCATAACAGTTTTTATGAAAGTAAAGTACACTTAGAATATAACTGGCGATGATTGTAAAATAGTTTTCGTAGACAATATTAATATGTATTTCAATTCCAAAGATGTGTTTTATGGAAGAAATACAAACACGGCCTACTCATGAATTATGATGCCCATTCCAAACATATTTAAAATGGTGTGAAGTATAGTTAATATTCTTGGCGAAGATTGTAAAGCAGTTTTAGTAGGCGATTTTAATATAAATTTCGATTCCAAACATGTGTTTTATGGAACAATAAAGAGTTGATTCCTACTTTAACGTTATACTGATGGCTCTAAAATGAAAGAAGGTTGCGGAGCGGCATACTGTGTGTTTCAAGATGATATTCTGATAAAAAGTAATCAATTTAAGCAACAGCAACAATTCCATTTTTCAGGCAGTACACTATATGTAATATATGGATCGTTAAAATGGCTTTCAACAACGTCATATAATTCATGCTTATTCTTATCTGACAGCAACTCAAGTATTCAAATTCTACAAAATAATATAACTATAAATAAAATAGCTCATAAAATTTTAGTTCTCCTTACAAAAATACCTAAAACAGTAAGATTTAAATGGATAAAAGCACACTCTATGATTATGGGAAACGAGCTAGCAGACGGATTAGCAAAACAAGCAGCTATCTACAATAGCAATTTTATCACTAAAAACAAAAATGGTAGTCGCCTCCAAGAGATAGTAAGCGTTTCACTTCCAAGCCCACTATCTTATCTAAAATACATATTAAAAAAGGACAAATTAGAAAAATAGAAAATATCATGGGGCACAGAAGTTACAGGCAGGTATACTTACCAATACTTTAAAAAACCACCAGAGGATTTTCTTTTAGAACACAGGAACCTTTACCTTTTTTTTACCAATCATGGACCATTCCCAGAATATTTTTTAAAAATAAACAGAGCCTCCTCCGATCATTGTAAATGCAATATGCAAGGAAATTCATTACATTATTTCACTAATTGTACATTATTAAAGCAATACAGAGTTTTAAAATCCCTTTCACAAAGTAATGAGCAGTGGGCTGCATATGTGTTAAAAAATAAAAACTTATGCAACAAAATAATAAAAGGAATTGAAGAACTACAAAATAATCAACCCAAGAATATTCATCCGATTGATATAAGATCTCATACACCAGAAAACGACTCAGTTTAAATAAATAGAAGAATTTTAGTTGATAAAAACCACGTAAAAACTCTAAATAGAACAATTTTTTTAAAATTATGAATTTATTAGCATTATTTCCTGACATAGAAACTCTGTTGCTGCTCTTATTTCGTTAGATTAAAAAAAATACAGTTCTCATACCCAAGCCTAAATTTATTTTTCAGTATATTATTATATGTATATGTATGCTTTCAAAATTAAAAAAAAAAATAAATAAAAACCTTCTTTCTAAAGCACATTTTTGAATATTAGTTGTATTTATTTATGTTTACATTTTTCAAAATTACTTTAAAAGTTTATCATTCTCAAGCCTATTGTTTACTTTTAGATATTTATTTACTTTTTTTAACTTTCAAAATTGTAAAAAAAGAAAAAAAAAACGTGTTAAATATATGTATCGATGGTCAAATGTTACTAAGAACAATATTGTGAGCAATTGTAAACTATTGTAAACTAACTGCTTTTATATTGTACAACACTGATGTATTTTACCAATTGTAACCCAAAAATTGTGCTGTAAAAAAAATCCGATGTGTCCAACACATGACTTCCTTGCACGTCTATTAAATCAAAAATGTTTTTTACGCACTTCCTCTCTAAACTTATTTGATTGAAAGAGATAAAATATCAATAATAATAAGGTTTAGCGATTTCTAGCCAAATATTTCGATATCGCCATACTGAGTTCAATTTGAAAGATTTCCTTCTGACACTTTATTTGGCGATATTTCACCAAAAGCCGACAAACTTGAGATAGTTTGCGAGATTTTGGGGATAGCCAAAGTAGTCATTGACCACAGACTTTCAATGAATTGAATGCATCCATACACCTTAATCTATTTAAAGTCATTTGGCTCACCCTGTAAATAAATTCCCAGTCGATTGCTGTCAAAAAAGATATTGAAAACAGTTAGATATTATAATATAGTTCTAAATACAAAAGTTCAAAATTCTACGGGTTAAAGTTTTACGAGTTATACAAAATACGAAATAATTTTTCGCGCCAAATTTGGCGATATTTCGGCGAAACTCGTCAATGTCGACGACATTTGGCGAGATTTTAAGCATGGACCAACAATGACAGATTATCGCCAAAACTCACCAAGAACGATGACAAATGGCGATACTTTGGGGCATGGACCAAATGACGGACTATCGCCAAATTTGGCGATATTTCGCCAAAACTCGCCAAGGTCGAGGACAGACGGCGAGATTTAGGGCATGTACCAAACAACGACTGTCTACAATTGTATTATATTGAAGATGTCCATAGACATTAAAGTACTGAAATTCTTTTCGGTGGTCCTGTAAATAAACTCTCCAGTAGACTGGAACCAAAAATCGAGATGCACAACTAGATGTTACAACAATCTTATATATGAAATTTCATAATAGTTTTTGAGATTTGAGAGTTAAATATGCACACACGTACACCAAAAGTCGCCACGCTTGGCAACTTTTGGCATAGTTCTTGAGAGAGGCACGTGACCGTGGTAGGACCATTACCTAACTTATATGGAAGGACGGTATTGTGCTTGAAATGGATGAATGCCATGAAAATTGCCATTGACCGTAATGTATTGGAAATCTTTTGAGTGTTCCTGTAGCAGAACTGTAAATGATAAAGACACTTTTTTTAATGGAGAAGTTCATTTTCTAACTCTTTGCAGCATATATCACTTCTGAGTCGTTTGAAATAGCCCAATACCTCTAAAAACGCTTTGATGAATTTCGGCCCATAGAGCGTAATGTATTTCGAATCTTTTAGGCGGTTCTGTAGATAAACTATCCGGTCGAATGGAACCGAAAGGAGAGGTGCACAACTAGATGTTACAGCAATCCTAAATATAAAGTTTCAATATTCTACGCCTAATAGTTTTTGAGATATGTGAGTTTAATGTATTTCGGCCCATTGAGCGTAATGTATTTCGAATGTTTTGGGCGGTCCTATAGATAAACTATCCAGTCGAATGCAACCAAATGGGGAGGTGCACAACTAGATGTTACAACTATCCAAAATATGAAGTTTCGACATTCTACGCCTAAAGTTTTTGAGTTAGTCGAGTTTAATGCATTTCTGCCCATAGAGCGTAATGCATTTCGAATCTTTTGGGCGGTCTTGTACATAAACTATACATTCGATTGAGACCAAAAGGGGAGGTGCACAACTAGATCATAGAACAATCCTAAATATAAAATCTCAACATTCTACGACCAATAGTTTTTGAGATATGCGAGTTACATACATACGTACGTACGTACGTACAGACGGCATGGAAAAACTGACCACAATAGACTCGCCGCTGGTCAAAATGAGTTGCAGACGCGTTAATATGATCGTGTATGCTAGCCTACGATGAGATGCATCGAAAAAATTCCTAAAATTAAATTTAGAGGTAGTCAAAATCGTTTTTTTTTGTCGAAATTTGGCCCCCCAAAAGTTTTCGGGATCACATTACTTCCTTATACTACGTACAAGGAAGTAAAAATAAAAAAATCTGATGTGTCCAACACATGACTTCCTTGCACGTCCATTAGATCAAAAATATTTTCGACGCACTTCCTCTAAATTTATTTGTTAGAAAGAGATAAAATATCAATAATAGTAAGGTTTAGCAATTTCTAGCCAAATATTTCGATATCGCCAAGCTGAGTTCAATTTGAAAGATTTCCTTCTGACACTTTATTTGGCGATATTTCACCAAAAGCCGACAAACTTGAGATAGTCAGCGAGATTTTGGGGATAGCCAAAGTAGTCATTGAGCACAGACCTTCAATAAATTGAATGCATCTATACACCTCAATGTATTCAAAGTCATTTGGCTCACCATGTAAATAAATTCTCAGTCGAATGCTGTCAAAAAAGATATTGAAAACAGTTAGATATTACAATAGTTCTAAATACAAAGTTAAAAAATCTACGGGTTAAAGTTTTAGAGTTATACAAAATAGGAAATAATTTTTGGCGCCAAATTTGGCGATATTTCGGCGAAACTCGTCAATGTCGACGACATTTGGCGAGATTTTAAGCATAAACCAAACAATGACAGATTATCGCCAAATTTGGCGATATTTCGCCAAAACTCGCCAAGAACGATGACAAATGGCGATACTTTGGGCATGGACGAAATGACTGACTATCGCCAAATTTGGCGATATTTCGCCAAAACTCGCCAAGGTCGAGGACAGACGGCGAGATTTTGGGCATGTACCAAACAATGACTGTCTACAGTTGTATTATAATGAAGATGTCCATAGACATTAAGGTACTGAAATTCTTTTCGGTGGTCCTGTAAATAAACTCTCCAGTAGATTGGAACCAAAAATCGAGATGCACAACTAGATGTTACAACATTCTTATATATGAAATTTCATAATAGTTTTTGAGATTTGAGAGTTAAATATGCACACACGTACACCAAAAGTCGCCAAGCTTGGCGACTTTTGGCATAGTTCTTGAGGGAGGCACGTGACCGTGGTCGGACCATTACCTAACTTATGTGGTAGGACGGTATTGTGCTTGAAATGGATGAATGCCCCTAAAATTGCTATTGACCGTAATGTATTGGAAATCTTTTGAGTGTTCCTGTAGAGAACTATAAATGATAAAGACACTTTTTTAAATAGAGAAATTCATTTTCTAACTCTTTACAGCATATATCACTTCTGAGTCGTTTGAAATAGCCCAATACCTCTAAAAAACGCTTTGATGAATTTCGGCCCATAGAGCGTAATGTATTTCGAATCTTTTGGGCGGTCCTGTAGATAAACTATTCAGTCGAATGGAACCGAAAGGGGAGGTGCACAACTAGATGTTACAACAATCCTAAATATAAAGTTTCAACATTCAACGCCTAACAGTTTTTGAGATATGCGAGTTTAATGAATTTCGGCCCATTGAGTGTAATGTATTTCGAATGTTTTGGGCAGTCCTGTAGATAAACTATCCAGTCGAATGGAACCAAAAGGGGAGGTGCACAACTAGATGTTACAACTATCCAAAATATGAAGTTTCGACATTCTACGCCTAATAGCTTTTGAGTTAGGCGAGTTTAATGAATTTGGGCCCATAGAGCGTAATGTATTTCGAATCTTTTGGGCGGTCCTGTACATAAACTATTCATTCGATTGCCACCAAAGGGGAGGTGCACAACTAGATCATAGAACAATCCTAAATATCAAATCTCAACATTCTACGACCAATAGTTTTTGAGATATGCGAGTTACATACATACGTACGTACATACGTACGTACGTACATACGTACGTACGTACGTACAGACGGCATGGAAAAACTGGCCACAGTAGACTCGCCACTGGTCAAAATGAGTTGCAGGCGCGTTAATATGATCGTGCATGCTAGCCTACGATGAGATGCATCGAAAAAATTTTTAAAATTCAATTTAGAGGTAGTCAAAATCGGTTTTTATGTCGAAATTTGGCCCCCAAAATTTTTCGGGATCACATTACTTCCTTATACTACGTACAAGGAAGTAATAAAAATGAGGCAAACCGCTGCTTGCTGGACCTGAGCCTGGAGCTAGGGTTCAGCAGGACAATAGGACACTTCAGGAACTAAAACAGGCTTTAAACCAAATAGGTAGGACGTTCCTGAAGGTAGTATCCTATAGTATCCCACTTTAAAGTCCCCACTCCCGTCAAACTAAAAAATCGTCGCACTTTGGCTAGCCTTGCAGTCATGGGTCTGTAGGAGTTATGCACAAGTTTCAACGCTCCCAAAAGAACTAGATAAAACCTAATGTGGACAAATTAGCGAGAAAAGCATTAGTTAAGTAATTCGAAGACACTTAATTATTAAAACTACTTTAATGGGCAACCCAAAACAAATAAATAAGTAATGGAATGCTGTACTTACAGGTTGTTTCAAATCGCCATTTTAATTCTAAACTACGACTGCCACATAAATACAAAAAATCGTCGTGGTAACTGCATGTGTTTAATTATCACCCCCTTGGCGAGAGTCGGGGCGTTAAAATAGAAATCACCCCAAGAAAGGCAAACACGGCACACTCATGGATTATGATGCACATTCCAAATAGTATTTAAAACGGTGAAGTACACTTGGAATATGCCTGGCGAAGATTGTAAGACAGTTTTAGCAGGCGATTTTAATAGAGATTTCGTTTCCCAAGTAGTGCTTTATCGCACAAGGAAGAAAAATACCGGGCACTCATGGATAACGATGCACTTAATGGAATAAGGAAGACAAACAGGGACGACGCACGGATAATTATCAGGGATGAAATTCTTCAGCTTTTTAGCTGATTTCAGCTTTTTTGTGAATAAAAAGGAATTCACTTTTTTGTCTGAAAATTCTACTTTTTTTCTGTGAATTCCTAATTGTAGATAGTTAACTGTGTGAAATTTTTATTTTTTAGCATGTTCCAATGTTTTTCTTCTTAAAACTTCTTTCACATTAATTATTTACAAATATCACATGTACAAATTTTTTGCTCTCGTATGATTTCAGCCTTTTTGCTCTTTTGCCGATTTCATCCCTGAATTATACTCCTTTAATATGTAGCAATTTAGTGCGTATTTAAGTATGAAAAGTGGATCAGATTTTTTTTTTTTTCTCGCACCAAACAGGGCGATCTTAAGCATTTTTTTTCCTTTATGAATACGAATGTATTAGGAGATAAATGAGAATGCTTTTGGCCCGCTAAGACTAGTCGGATATCCGCTTGTTACACACTTAAAAAAAAAAGTCACTGACATCTAGAAAATAATGTGTGTAACTAGAATTTATAAGTCTATGCACTCTCTATAAATACTAGATCACAGAACGAGACACTTCTGAACCCACTTATCCAATTTTCAGTTCTCTCCTTTATAATCTGGAGTTTGTACCTAGATGGAAACATCCGTTATTCGCTGCGTACTCTGGCGGGTAGACTGACAAGCGGTCATTCTACCGCTCCCAAAATCGAACGATAATTTCTCGCTACACAAACTAGTCATTCTGCTCTTATTAGCCAGAATACTACGGACTAGACATTCTTGACCACTTCGCCTATACCAGTTGTGTATCACCTACGCGCATAATTGTACGGTCCATTCTTCTGGTTTTGGGACGCAGAAAACGGCCATCTATTCGTTCTAGCATGAGAGTGACATACAGGGTGAATCTAAACTCTTGGACAAAACTTTAAGAGGTGATAGGGCACCTAATAAGGAATCAGAATCACACAGCAATGTGGGGTCGGCAACATCGTCTTCATGTAGTTGTTAATAATCACTTTGGAAAAAGTGCTGAAACAACAGTGCACTTTCCGACCATTGTTCGTCAGAAACTAATGTATTTTTCTCCGAAAACAGAAGACTAAAATTCATAGTTTAAAAATTCTATTTTATTTCACGGATGAAATTTTTGGAGACGAGCCTATTGTTTATGAAACTTGGTTAAGAAATTAGACGAACACTTCAATACTTTTCACAAAGTGATTATTACCAGGTAAGTGAAAACTGCGTTTTTGACCCCAGATTGCTATGTGATTCTGATTCCTTATTATGTGCCCTATCACCCCTTAAAGTTTTGCCCAAGAGTTTAGATTCACCTTGTGTATATATATATATATATATATATATATATATATATATATATATATATATCTATATTAATTCTGGCTTTTTAGTACATGTTTTATTGCGAAAAAAAATAAATGAACTAATGATCACATGTATTATATCAATATAAATGCTATTCTTATAATTAATATAATCACTGAAATATCTCTAGGCATAATGCGAATAGTGAGCTATTTAAGTAGTTAGATGTATCCCTTTAAAATAACCCTAAAATATCTCATGTCAATATTTCTTCATTTTAATAATAATATTTACTTATTTTGATTTCTCCTTTTTTTGTTGTTAATGTACTCTATTTTATTTCTTTATTTTATAATCATTATTATTTTAATAACTCTTACTTTTTACCTCTTGTTCAAATCTTCTCCAATTTTTTCTGGCAACGAATTTTTTCCTCTCCAATTGGCAACAGCTCCATGTTCGAGCCATGTTTTCAGGCTTAAGGCTCTTGGACGCTTCATCTCCATCTTTTCTTCATATTTTTTTCTGGGTATGTCTTTTTGATTACTTTTTACTTATTAACAGGATATCCCCGTAGTCACATATTTAGCTTTCTTTGAGCTAAGTGGCTGCATTGAAATCCTGTTATTTTGTTTTTTGTCTTGGTAGCAAGTATTCGGCTTGTGGGGCCTGACGAGTATAGTCGATGCTTGCTACCCATTGTTTTTACTCCATCCAATTCCATTTTAATTTTGTTTTTTACCATTGTTTGGGTTTCCATTTACTGGATATACCTAAATCTTCCTGATTTGCTTAAGATTTGGTGATCAGTGTATATATATACTACGAAAACTGCTATAGAATGATTCCTTGGTTCGTAAGTTTAGCCTTTTTACTATTATGTATATATATATATATATATATATATATATATTTTCTCCGTGTATAATATTCTTTTGATTTTACAAATTTTTTTAGATTACTTATAGAAGGTTTAAAATATACCTGAGATTTTTTCGAAGAGTTTACACACGAGCTATTAAAACTATACTGTCAACATATGCGTGTATTACAAAAATTTGCTCCCAAAAATATTTTATTTGAAATCATGTTCTAATACTTATCTGAGATGTCATTTCATGTGCTATTGAAATTGGAAGCCAGAAATCTTAAGCGCAAGAGCATTTGTATTTAAAAAGTGATTTCAAATGTTTGCTAGGAAAGAGAGAAAAAAAAAAAAAAGAAATAAAAGTAATATTTTACAGATTGTGAAATTCGAAATGTTTCAAAAAAAGCAATATATTGACATATTTTTCTGCACAAATTCTTCTAGAAAGAATTTAAAAAAAAGGAGGAAGTTCCTTTCGTATTACAGAAAAAAATATCTATTTTTCTAACTTTATAAAAAATAAACAGATAAACAAACACAAGGTGTTCGAAATTAAACGATCCTACATTTTAATGTTGTCTATGCAGACGGAAGTAAAATTCAGAAAGTTATGAAATTTTATACAGGAATTAATGAAGGTATGAGAATTTGTTTGAACGAATAAACAAAATTAGTTCAAATATTCGCCCCCAGGAGGCGTTTTTTTCAAGTGAATTACACATTCAGCATACATTTATGGCCCCGAGACCTCAATGTCAGCGATTTTTGGCTTTTGGGGGAGTTTGAAACATTTGTCAAATCGTGATAATCCAAGAAATTTGCACAGCATTTCCACAACATGTTCGAATGTTGGTAACATTTCCCAGAATACACTGCGGCTAGCTGTGGAACATGCTCTCTTAGGATTCCAGATGGTAGCTAGCAATGATGGCCGTCATGTTGAACATGTTTTGTTATTCGTAAACTGTCATAAGTGTGTGCTAAATGTGTGATTGATTAAAAAACGCCCCCTTGTGGCGAATATTTGAACTAATTTTTTTTATCGGTTCAAACAAATTCCCATTCCTTCATTATGTCCTACACAAAATTTCATAACTTTATCCTCAATAGTTTCGTCTGTAGACAACTTTAAAATAGGATCATTTACAATAAATAAAAACTTTGTGAAAAAAACAACAACAACACACACACATAAAATGTTACTTATAAGATGTTACAATCGTTTCGACCAAAATATTCTTTCGTTCTTCATCAGACAAGCCCTACAACCGGCTGAGCAGAGGGAACTGTGCTCACAACAGTTCCCTCTGTTCAGTGAGTCGTAGGGCTTGTCAGATGAAGATCGAAAGAATTTTTTGGTCGAAACGATCGTAACATCTTATAAGTAACACTTTATGTGTGTTTTTTCACAAAGTATTTATTTAATTTATAATTTAACACCAGTATTTTGAGTGTTTTTTTTTTTTTTTTTTTGTAGGATCGTTTAATTTCGAACAACCTGTATTTTAAATGCTCAGGAAATGAACTATGAAAATTTAAAAAGGTTGGGGGGGGTTAGGGGTTTCTTTATGGTTTAACTCACTCTTCAAATTACTACTTGCGTTATTGAAAAAGAAAAAAAAACTGGTAAAATTTTGCCGTTGCATCTTTGTGATTGAACATGATAAACCTGATTCAAATTTTAAAACTAGAAAGAACAAAAAAAAAAAAAAAAAAGAAAGTAATACATCTATAAAGACTAGGACGAATATCTCTCTCTTGGATAAAATAAAAAAGATGCTTTAATTCAGGACGTTTTGTGAGAAAGAATAAATCTGGAGCAGTTTTAGAGAAGCACTAAAGTGATTACTAACCCTTTGAGGCACAACCCTTTCCCAATGCTGAAAAAAGGGCAGCCGTTGCCATCGCTAGACTTAACTACCAGCAAGATGGCGGACGATTGAAACGTTCATCACGTGCCTGGCTGGCTGTGCATTAATACGCAGCCAGCCAGCAATTTTGACGCAGCTGGCTGTGCGGCATAGCCAGCTGCGTCAAAAAAGGGTCTCTAGATCTATGGCACGCGATGAACGTTTCCATCGTCCGCCATCTTGCTGGTAGTTAAGTCAAGCTATGGCAACGGTACCCCTTTTTTCAGCATTGGACAATCTATCTAGCTGTTCTCGCATTCTTCCATTTTTCAGCAGATGTCAGTGCTGTTAAAAAGAATCGTGACCATTTTTTGACGGAAAATGACGTGCTAAAAAGTAAAGGATTCTCGTGGAGCTATGTCACCCGAAACTATTTTTATAGAAATCAAATCTATTCTTCGTGACTGGCAACAGTCAAAACGTCAGAGTTTGGTGTTCCCAGAGCGGGAACACTGCGCGTTAAAGGGTTAAATATGCTTATTTCTTTGTATGAAAGACCATACTAAAAAATGAGAACTTTTTGCGTATATCTAAGTATCCTACTATAAAGGGTGTCCCATAATAATTGGAGCAAACTTTAAGGGGAGATAGGGCACATCATAAGAATTCAAAATCCCATAGCAACGTGGGACTGGAAACGTCATCTTCGTGTAGCTGTTAATAATCACTTAGGAACAAGTGCTGAAATAATAGTGAATTTATCGACCATTATTTGTCAAAAATTAATGTATTTTTCAAAGGAAACAGGCGACTAGAATTCACAGTTTGAAAATTCTATTTTATTTCATCGATGAAATTTTTGGAGACAAGCATATTGTTTATGACACCTGGTGAAGAAATTAGACTAACATTTCAACATTTTTCTTGAAGTGATTATTAACCCTTTAACGAGCAGTGTTTCCGCTGTTGCCCAATGCTGAAAAAAGGACAGCCTTTGCCATTGCTTGACTTAACTACCAGCAAGATGGCGGACGATCGAAACGTTCATCGCGTGCCACAGATCTAGAGACCCTTTTTTTGACGAAGCGGGCTGTGCGCACAGCCAGATGCGTCAAAGAAGGGTCTCTAGATCTGTGGCACGCGATGAACGTTCCGATCGTCCGCCATCTTGCTGAAAGTTAAGTTGAGCGATGGCAAAGGCTGTCCTTTTTTCACCATTGGGAAAGGGTTGCGCCTCAAAGGGTTAACAGGTAAGTGAGAAAGGCGTTTTTGACCCTACATTTCTATGGGCATCTGATTCCTTTTTGTGTACCCTACCACTCCCTAAAATTTGTCCCAATCATTATGGGACACCCTGTATAGTTACGCTGATGCCTGATTTACTTACTCTCTAACAATTCCGGGTAACCACTCCAAGATATAATGTTTATCACCATTACTCCAAAAATGATTAAAAAGTTGAGCACCAAAAGCGTAATAATATCTACACCGTCTGTACGATCCGCTTGAAATTTTACATAATTATGCATAAAAATATGGAAAACACTCAGCGCTACTTTAAAAATATGAAAATCTACCCGTTCCCTAACTTTTAAGCGATTTTTCACTACTTTCAGCTTCATTTTATTTCCGAAAGAAACAAAAAAGTGAATCATTTGTGTGATAAAATTAGCTGTCGCAAGTGGCAATTTAGTCATATTGAAGTCACAGTTATCAGGATTTGAAGGGAAAGTTTCGATTCCAGTTCTTTTAAAATTGTTTTTCAAGATAACATAGTTTATTCATTTATTTTTTTCAATGAAATGATACAGTTTGCATGAAGCATTGCTATAAGAGGGGCTGTTTACACAGGACTAAATCCTTAGAATGCGAAAAGTTTCTGCACGTTTCTAGAAGAACGTGAAATTCGATTTGGGTATATAATAAAAATTGATTATGAAGCTATTTATTTTAGGTAGACGAAGATTAAACATATTGAGTTTAAACACATTTTCGTCATTTTTTTTTTCTAATGCTCGTTATAATTGACTCCACAACGGCTATGAGTTCTAGTTAATTAATAATAATCCCCGTAACAGTGTATATTTTTGAAAGTACCACCGAAAATTCAGTATTTTAGTAACGTAAGAATCCACTATGTCAAAGCATAATATATTCAGATTAAAGTGTTAAACGCTGAAGATGTAATCTAGAAGGGAAATTTTTATAACCCATAAAATTTTTAATTCTTTAAAATTAACTGAAGAAACTTAGTATGTTAATAACTTGTGTCATAAAACACGTGAAATTTTTATTGTTATATCAAGTTAATTTTATTATGCTTTAGCCAGAGCACTTTGAAATTTTCCTAACTTGTACTATCAGCACTAAACTTCCGACTATATATATTTAATGCGTAGATCGTTATCAAAAGAGCTCTTTTTATTAGGCTCGTAAAAAAATATTTTGATAGTTTTTATTCTTCTGAGACAAAATTATTCACTTTCTAATTTAGCAGAGGAGAAATTCTGTGTTTAATCTCAGCTTTGAGCAATATTTTCTTTTGACTACAGATATTATGTAATGTGTCTCAAAGAGTTTTGTAGGAAAATTTAAATGTAGAATATTTTCTTGGCTGAAAAAGTACAAAATAGAAGTATTGCCATTATTGTTTGGAATATTGAAAACTGTAAAAATAAAATTTTGCATCCTTCAGTTTGACAAATGTACAGGGTGATTTAGAGAAGCGTTTCAAAATTTCGATTAAGGACAGAGTACACAAAAATTAATAGCAATCATTGGGCCATAAGCTAAACGTTAGGTAATAAGGTAAGTTAAAGGGGTTATCACACAAGCTTAAAATCCGAGCAACCTTGTTGCCGAACAACTTTTAGACCCATTTTCTTTCTCTCTCATTGGCTGGAGATCACCGTCGTCAAGGTAACGATATCGGTCTAAAAGTTGTTCGGCAAGAAAGATGCTGGATTTAAAGCAAATGTGATAACCCCTTTATAGATAAAGAGAAGTTCTAAAAATGTTAAACTTATAATAAAGTTTCTTTATTATATCTCACAAAAATCGGCTTACATTTCGAAAGTTGCATTTTCCAGACTAGAAATGGATGCCTTGAACATCATTTCTAGTTGAGGGCTCTCGAACACGCTTAATTCAAACGAGCGAAATTCGATCAGTCGGAGCGAATTTTCGATCCTTTCCGTATTTGAAAGTGCACTTCTCCTTTAGGAGCGTTTTTCGATCGCTGATGGAGCCAAATATTCGGGGGTGAACATTATCAGTACTTTGGTAAACAGGGAGCAAGGCGTGGATTTCTGGAAAAAAAGAGTACTCAAGGAGCATTTTTGCGTTAATACTGTAGGTTTCGATGTAAAAAGGTCGAAATTGACAGTTTTTTTCTTTCACTCCGCCTTTGATCTTTATTTTCGCTCTTTTGAATTAAGCGTGAAGAGGATTAGTTATTGTTTCAAGACCGCTGTTGGAGATTGAACTCACATTTTAATACCAAGGAGGAGGAATCACCATACGAGATCATACTTATAATAATGAGAAAACGCATCCTGTGTTCGCAAATCTGTCAACTACTCCGCATATAATTTACCACTTTTTCTAAACTGTATATTTCTTAAGTATTTTTTTCAAAATAGTAATCAGCTCGCATGGCAAATGGGAAAAATTGCTGTATTTTAAGCAAATTCCTGTGTTAAAAAAAAAAAAAAGTGGTTAATTGTATTCGGGAGTAGTTGACAACTATGTGCTCGCCAAAATTATTCACTGTTGTATGTCTACATGGAAGAAAGACATGTCTGTAATTGTAACGGCATATGCAGTTGTTGTCGTGATATCGGATTTGTGTGCTTGGCTCGATCCCTCTTATAAATCCTCATCAAAAGGAAGGGGGGGGGCTTCTAAGAGGTCCTAACCCGTATTTACGCAAAGTTTCGGAGAAAACCACGGAAAACTCCGAACGGTTAGGTCGACGGACGCCCGATGGCACCGAGCCCGGGACCTTCACACTTCGCTCGTCTACCAGTGACATGACATAACCACTATGCCATGGTGAGGCGACGCAGCTATCAATACTTTAAACCATTCTCTTTGATGTGTAAAATTTATAGGACGTGCAACTTTCCCCGCGATTGGGGTTAAAAATACCCGTGCCAATACAAAGGGTTGGAGGTGTTATTTTTGCGCCATCTGGTGGTGGCAATTATTCATTTAAAATTAATATTTTCTTGTTTAAAGATTTATTAACTTTTTTCTGGTTTACGACTGTAGATCTGTAGTGTGAACTAAACCAAAAACAAGTTTTGTATAACATTTTTTTAAAAAGTCAATTCCTACTAAGGTCAACAAAGAAAAGTTTTATTTTAGTTACTTTTAATTAAGTTTAATTAACTATTTGAGTGGACTAACATAACTATTTGAATTTGAGTGGATGAATAAAAAGTATTTTATTAATGACTGAAAATTGGAATAAGATGGTTATAACATCCATTCAGTTTCATTATAACCGAGTTGGATGTGATATCTGCTTTCTATTTTCTTTCTCCCTTATTATTATTATTATTATTATTATTATTATTATTATTATTATTAATTATTTTTTGAGTATTCTAGTATATAACGGTAAAAATAACTCTTGAATGTACTCAGGTTGCTCTAAGTTACGATCAAGGCGTAATTTATTTACGAGAGACGACAATGCTTTGTAAGTGCTTCTTTTAACAGACACTAAATGAAGGTTCTGTTGCCACATGTATATTTAAACAAGCAAAGATTACTCTTGAAAATTATGATTAATTAAATGGGAAAATGGAAATATATTCTAAAGACGAAACCAGTATGAAAAGTTTAATCTTTCAAGACGAGATTTATGTGAGGAAATATCACCAGTAAGTCTCATTTTAAAGTTCTTTTGTATTAATATCAGACGGTGTGGAGAAAAAGAAAACCCTCTTTTGATCTGGATAAATGCTAAATGTGTTATAATGTTTGGTAAAACTCAAGTTCAGATTTTATTGCTTATGTTTACTGAAGTTTTCTCTTTGTATTGTTAAAAATAAACTTGTTTTGAATATTCTCCGTAAATTCTTTTAAAATTTTTATGTTTATGTAGAGAAAAGACATTAGGGTTCTCACTTTATCAAGGACTCGATCCACTGCATAATTTTAGCTTTGATATGACCACCAATGTGAGATTGAAGAAAAACTTCTCATTAGTGAAAACGAACTTTTTAGGAAGTTATAAATTGGAAGGGTGGAAGCAAACATGTGTTACCTAAAAAGGCTTGGACATTACAATATAAGTTTCTGAGTATGAGTGAATCCGCGATCATGCTGAAGTTAAGCAAAAGCATGCAATATTCTCGGTAGACGTTATGAGCAATTTTTGTGTAATAATAATAATAATAATAATAATAATAATAATAATAACACCAACAACAAGAACAACAATAACAATAATAATATAACATGCTTATTAGTTGTGAGTGTCGATGTACAATGCCGCTTATATTCCAAGGTTAGGCTATTTCTGTAGTTAGGGTTTGCCCATCATGAGAGTGTACAGTTTGATTTTTCGATGTGGCTGTTGACAAAGCTGTGTCAGTTTTCGAAGCTACATTGATGATGATAATTATGATACTAATGTAGTGAAATCTGATTAAGTAAAGATAAATACTATGTAAAAATTTTATGACCAGCATGGCTGTGAGTTTGCCTAAGAGCCTAATCACATTGCGCGAAATCTACAAAGATAGACGCTTCACATACTCACAAAAACTGGTAAAATATAGTTTTATCAGATTCGTCTAGCATAGCAGAGAAAATAAATCATTTTATGCACTTTTGACAATCATTCCTGTGTGAAACAAAAACTATTGATTTATTGGAAATTCAGTCCATCAGTAATATCAGTACCTTGTAAAATTCTATTTGTTACACGCTTTTCGATATACGCCTTAATTACTTTTAGATGCTCTTTCGACCGTCGATGTTCAATGTTGTTGGATTGGCAATATTAATGACATTAATTTGGGTTAATGATGTTGATGTTACAGCTGATAAAATCTGGAAGCAACTGCGGTATACAATAGACGAGTGTTTGTTAATAATTTATTAAAGAAAATAATCGATTTTATATATAAGCAAGAACTTTTGCCATTGCTTTTCCTTAAACTGCGAAATAGATTGATTACAGCAATTCATTTCTGAAAGAAAATCATTATTAACTTCGTTATATGCTTACAGTTATACTATTGATGCAAAGTTATTTTTGCGGAAATAGAAAGTCACCGATGTTTGATTACTCTGACAAAGGTTTGTGTCTTATGCAGTTTTTTGTGTGAGCTCTAACGCTTGTGGATATATTTAAACGATATTAAAGGACAATCTTTTCAAGATTTTAAAGTTTTATGAAATAATCAAATAAAGATACAAGTACAAATCTACAGCATTTGTGCGAAAACAAAGCTTAAAAATTTGAAGTCCGTTTTTGTGGTAACGATTTTAAAGTAATCCAATATTTTAGTTTCGAATAGTTTTTCCTTGAAGGCTGAACATAAATTGTTTTATGAGTTTAAGTTTGGATTATCTAGAAAATTCTAAAGTGCTACAACTTTACCATGATGAATGGTTCTGATAGGGAAGTTTTCTCGAAAAGTTTTAAAATATTAACAAAGGTTTGAATATTTATCTGCTCGGAACACACATCAAGTGACAAAAGAAGGGTGCATTATGCAAAAAGCAATAAAATAATAATAAAAAATGAAATTTTCGTGCTGCACAAAGCAAAATAGTGTTTTATACTGCATGCATACTACGTGCTAATATCTAGTAATAAAAAGCCATTAATGTTTTTTCAACAGAACCAAAATTTACAACCGTTGTTCGCAAGCAGCTACTTGAAAATACCTATATTTAAAAGGTATTTTTATGCTTGTTGTTTATAAAAATAAAAGGTGACAAAAGAGGCTGCACTTGAGCTACAGTGATTTTTCCTCTGTTTTAGATCGATGAACATTTATCATTTTAATGGTATGAATAAATTGATTAAGCATTTAAAGGAAATTTGATTAAATATTTTTATGATACTTAAAAAGGAAGAATAGCTTAGCAATTTTAATCATATATTGGCAGGTAAATAATGCAATTACCGTATTTACTGCGCGTATAAGTCGACCCCCCACTTTCCTGATTAAGAAATTTGAATTTTTAAATATCCCGCGTATAAGTCGACCAACCACTTTCCCGATCAAGAAACTTTAATTAAAAAAAATATATTTATTCAAAATCATCTGAAAAAAAAAGAAAGTACTAAATATATAATAATAAAGATAATAATATACAAAAGTAGTACACAAAATTAAACTGATAATAATGAATAATAATAATATGAAACTACTGATAGTATGATATGGTAAAGTACTAATATACAAAGTTAAACTGATTCAAGATCCGATTTATTATCGGACTCATCAAATAGTTCACAAAATTCCTTCGTCGTCTTTGGCTCATCATGTGCATGTATTGGGCAAGAATTCCTTATGAAGACCTCCACGGGGGCACCTTACCCTTCGACCTAGAGCCCAGATGTAGCTAATGAGTCGTAATCCCACAACAATGACTACACATGATACACGTTTTCAATCTTAGTATCGCCACATTCTTCCTGGTAAGGAAATCAACCTTAAACGACGTCATTATGTTATGGAATACGGGAAGAGAACAGTTGCCTTTTAAAAGGGCATTTTTGACTTAAGGTAAAAATAAAAAATTAAGGACCCTCGTATAAGTCGACCCCCCCCCCCCCCCCCCACTTTGAAGCCTTTTACTTGTCCAAAATTTCTCGACTTATACGCGGGTAAATGCGGTATATGCATATTTTTTTATTATACGATTCACAGCAATGTGAATTTAGTTTTAACAAATTATTACGCATTCGTGTACAGATAATTCATTTCGGCATCTAAATTTTAGTTTCTCTGTTTCTGTTAAAAGGCAAGACAAGTCTGTGTGTAGGACAGTACTGTGAACGTACTTTCAGATAAAATTGAATGATCGTAAGCCGCTATAGAAACGAAGAGTTAAGTTTCACTGTTGAGATCTTAATACATTACTACAATTATATTTTAAAATTGAGTTACGTTTTGAATTTAGTTGATGAACTGCGTTTAGATTTTCTATTTAATTTTAATATTATAAGCAGTTACTCCTTTTACGTGCCTGTTTTGCTGATTCACTCATAAATTTAAAGGCTTGTAAAATTAAAAGCTACCAAACATAAATGCATACTACTGAAAAATTAGTATTTCTTTACGTTAAATACCTTCTTACCATTACTCAGGTTTTCATATTACTTCGAAAGCATTACTTTGAACAAGCTTTATTTTACTGTTTATATAATCCATATTAATGACTGCGATAATCTCGAAAACCTAAAGTTGCCAGAAATATATGCTCAATTTCAGAAATTAAGTGCTTTCTATGTTAAAAGAGGATATCTGAATAAAGTTTTAACAACAATTCCCCCTTTTTATGCTCCGACGTACACTTTTATTACTCCATCCACAAACAATCTTTTCGTTCTGAAATATATTCTTTTCTTTGTAATATAACGTCTACAGTTCATTGCATGAGATTAAATGTGCCATAAACTCTGTACATCATCCAAAAAATTGCCGTTGTTTCTCATAAGTTGTAAAGTTAAGAATTGTTTATGCGCAGTATTCCTTGAAATTTATCGTTATTTACATGCGAGTGCAGAATTTTATATTTCTCTCAAATGCTCTTTTGGGTATTATAAGTCTGAGGTTTGATTACCAACCGAAAAAGAAAAGCTATAAAATGTATTTGAATTTATGTGTTCACGAGCTGTGAATCTGTAATTTTTTTTTATTTTTGCTTATATGTTTCTTAATATACATTTTATTGAAATGGATTCAAATAGAAAGATGAATAACGTCAGAAAACTCTAAAAATTGTTTACTGGTACAACTTTATAATTTATTTAACTTATGACTTTGAAATACATTGTTAAATTTTTATATCGTGCATTAATATAATTTAATTTTATAATTTTTTCATTCCTACTTTTGCAAAATACATGGAGTTGAGCTTATACATGCACGTATGCTGAATGATTTTAGAAGACATAAACTGATTTTTCATCTTTGTTGAGCCATTAATGTATTATATCGTTTGCTAATTTTTTACGTGTAACTCATATGTTTCTAAATGAGTGTTTTCCATTCAGTAGTTTCAGAAAATTAAAAGTCAAAATTATAGAATTTAAGTAACGTTTGGGGTTATGTAATGCATTTTCGATGGGGGTTGTACACTTGTATTGTTTTTTCAGAAGCAATTTAATTACATTTATCAAAACTATTTGAATTTGATATTAAATTTTAGATCCGCTCTCTTCCCTTTTAATAATCATTCGTTTCAGACTCTCTTTCGCTGTAATTATTTCATATATGTATTCTAAGAGCCATTTATGGCTTATTAGGATACATATTGTTAAGACCATATCGTTTTATTTTTGGCTAATCTTGTAAAAAAAAAAATGCCTCAAAGAAGTATTCACCGTATGAGTGAGCTCAGCTTTAAAGGATTAAAAATGGAGAAAAAATGTTATTATACTGTGTTGTCGACATTAAACTTGTTCAAACTCAGAGTGTTGTAGAGGAGAGGAGGTATTATGGAATAGTCGGGAAATATGGAATACCGAGTTCTTGGCTCTGTTAGTTGCTGTTGTCGCAAGGGAATACCATGAACTACTCAAGAAAGATTTCCATGTTACAATGTAGTAAGAGTTGACCGGTTATTGTTCCCGTATCACTCGCTACAGAACAAAGTGTGTTTTGCGATTATCAATAGTTTTCGTAGATAAGTTTTCAAACATTTTAACTTACCAGTAAACATGTGACAAGAACATTGTTGTTACGCATAATGTACATTAAGAGAATGGTGGTTTGTTGTGCTATGGTTATTTTTTAGATGACAGGGTTTTGTCAATTAGTTTTAAAGATTCATTTTCCGGGATGATGTGTCGGGTATTATGGAATACTGGGTAATAATTGTAACGTATTTCACGCCTTGCGCTGAAGAACCGGAAAAATAAGACGCTGAATGCATCTTTTGTGACGGAAAATTCTCCAAAGATCAACGAGTTGAAGTTTAGATTCAATGCTCCAGCATCTATGTGGGCTCACCATGACTGTACCGGAGCAAAGAAAGAATATTATATCTATTAAATTCAACTTTTCTATATCGACTCGAAGCAGAAATGACTCGGACATAATGACTTGAACTACAAAACCATAAAAATGTCGTTTTATAGTAACAAATAACTATATGAAGCATATGAATTGCTTTTCAACGATTTAAACCACCTATTCCATATTAGCCGACTATTCCATATTATACTCCATACGTAACTTTTTTAAAAATATTTTTTTCTATAACAACAAAATAAATACTGTTTTCCTTTGCAAGTGACATTTCATTACGATTAATTATAGCATGTACTCATGCTGTTTTGGGGGATTTTATTAAGAAATATATGAAGTTACAGTTAGAAATGTAAATGGTATTCCATAATACCCTCCTCTCCTCTACATTCAAGCAGTATGCCTTTGCAGTTTTGTTATAGAGCATGCCCACGAAAGTGTCACCCCACTAACTTCAGAATGACCAGGGCCATGGTCATAAAAGTGGCGTCTAAGTACAGTAAAGTAGCTATTCGCCGTTCAGTGAACATGGAAGCTAAATTCGGAGTCAGCTTATTTATCTAAAAGATGATACGAGATACTGAAAAAATGTCGCGTACAAAGCTATTCAGCATCATCGATTTAAAAACAACAACAAAAAATAATAACAAATTAGGCACATTAATAAGAACAATAATGCTACAAATGGAAGCATGAAACGCCCGTTTGTTTGGTCGCATTTTCGAAAACTGCACTTGCCTGTCACAAAGCTCATTTATCCTTCATGCTCAAAGTATTTACTGTCTACAGCACACATGGGCAACCGCCGGCCCGCGGGCCGGATTCGCGATTTAGCTGGCCGATTCGCGTTATGGCCAAGAGGTTTGGCCAAAGTCCGAAGTACTTGCAATTAATATTGTATATTGTACTTTGGCTGGCCATTTCAAGAAGTGGCTGGGAATCCTTGGCGTAAGCCCGAAGTGATAATGGTAGACTGACCGGTTATCTATTTGCCTTTGCAAAAAGTTTCATAGTTTTTGAAGCGATACTTCGGAAGACGATGTGATCTGGGATCTTTAGCAATAGGTCTATGGAGCAGAAAAAGACCAAGGATGCCCCTTAAAGGTAGTTGAAAAATGGAGTACTCAATTTGCCTTTGTATTCTTACAAGTTAAGCAGCGCATTTGCTCAAAATATAATTCGTCATTTTGAAGGGCGCAAATCCAATATTCTTCGCGCTATCTCGTTGTTTCAGCATATACGCTCACTGAATAATTTCTATTATGGCTTTAATATGGGAACAGAATAACACGAGATCCTATTTTTATATATTACAAGCTTATTTTTAACTCAGAGATGTCACTTATACATTTGAACTCGTTTCTAAAACAATTGTACTTAAAAAAAAGAAAAGAAAAAAAAAAACAGTGCACAGAAGTACTCATTTTTAAATACTTCATTTTTAACTGTGTGTAAAACAATCTGCTCTTGATTTCTTTCTTCCTCTTTCGATCGTCCCAGCCACTTCGCGAATTGGGCGGCAAAGCCCGAAATCAAGAAAAGATCGGACATTGGCAGGTAAGCTTACAGCAACGTTGGCCAAAACGCGAATTGGCCGGCCAATTCGCGAACAGGACGATTTCGGGCTTTGGCCGTAATATACTTATATATATGGAATTGTGACACAGGGTGTGTCACATCGATATATATATCCCGGTTTTGGAAGGATAATAAAAAATACATTTCCAATGCAGCAACAACGTTAACTTTATTGGAGAAAGAAATGTTACAAGTTTTATTTCATAAAAGTCCAATATGTGAACCTTTCGTGACAGAGGCGGATTAATGCAATTTTGTCGGGGATGGGGAAAGAGCAGTTAATTTGTCAGTTAGTTAGAAGATTGAAATGCATATCTATTTTATGGAAGTAAAATAAGATCTTTTACGTTAGTTTCTTTTTTATCAGTTGGGGCGGTTGCCCGTCCAACCCTATATTTCAGGGATATCTATATTCCGCCCTTGTTTTGCGACGCGGCAGATATCAAGTCTGAAGTCAAATTCTTCCCACACTCGATACGTCCCGCCCCACACTTGACATGTAGACGGTGTGTCACAATTCTCTTCCGGGTTTGAGCTTATGAAGAATTTCATTACCAGTACAGCAAAAAAGTTTACTTTAATGGAGAAAGAAACACTATAAGTTTTCTAACCGCCCCCTGGTTGCGACAAGCTAACTGCCCATCCCCGACAAAACTGCATTAATCAGCCACTACAACGAAAGGTTCACATATTGGACTTTAGTGAAATAAAACTTGCACCATTTCTTTCTCCAATAAAGTCAACTTTGTTGTTGTATTGGTAATGTACTATACATTATATATATATATATATATATGTATATATATATATATATAAGAATATGTATATATATATATGTATATGTATATGTAACATAATAAATCAAAAGCCCGCTAAAATCCCAAACTGCTAAACTGCATAGTTGAGAACAAAGCAAATCGCTTTCGAAAAACGCAACTACTACACAGTCCCTGGCAGTTTCGTTCTAAATTTGTGGTTAGTCCCCGTTGTTTTGAGTCGCATTTGCAATTTTGAACCAAAAACCTATTGCTGCCAGGATGCCTTGCTGATATGGGTTCGCCAATCATTACAGGTTGCAAGGTCACGTGACAAGACCTGTAAAGAGTGATAAAAAGCTCGAGACACAAGATGACATCTGAGAGACAAGAAGATTGCGTGGCATCTCTTGGCTGGATAACTTGTATAAAACGTCTACAATAAAATAATGTAACTGAGAATCGTTTCATTCATTGTCACGACAGTCGTAGAAATGCCCAAGGAATAAGGGGTACCTCTGCGCCCTGCAGACTCCAGTTAAAGTCCTCGGACCACGAGACCCCGAGGCTGAAAATACTGCGCTGCTCAACCCGACGATGATATTATGAAGCTCCTACCCATCAACCACGATCAGTGAAGCCTCGTTCCACGCCCTTGATGCTATTATATATATGTCTGTCTTCTATTTATATATTACAATTTCAAGTAAACAAATATGCGTGAAGCAGTTTTGATGAAAGATTTTTTCGTCTCTAAAATTTCTTTTTTGTTTTAGAGGGTTTGTAATATATGATTAATTACTAGACTAATTGATATCATTTTATGCCAATAATTTATTATTTTTCGATTGACTTTACTCATCAGCGTAAGAGATAAATCATCATTTTTTAAAGTTATATCTATGCTGCATAAATTCCTCCGAGAATGATTGATTTGAATTCATCGATTGGCTATGCATAAAAAGAAACAGTATCAAATAAATCTGATTTTTTTTCTCCCCATGTTTTTGTACATGGTTATTTGTTTTACGGACAAAATATTTGTAAAAAGTATTACTGTCAGTATGGATTTTACTTGTCATGAATGACTTTCTTGTGCACTTATTTATACATCCTTATTAACAAAACTTCAATTAGTTGCACAGTTTTTCAGTACTAATAGCAAATATATTAAAATTTTGGCTAAGCTTTAAAACAAGCGAATAGCGTTTTTATTTTAGATTTGATCCGGATCTTTTGTAGATGAACCTGCAAAAGAGTTTGATTAAAATTAAAAGCTTTCCATCAGTTTTTTTGAAATAAAACTTACCATAATACATCTACTGATATTTTTAAACGACCAATCCCACTGAGATTCAGTAGTGAATTAAAGTACTGATTAGGAGAACAAATTATATTTCCAGATAACTGAAAAAATAATTGCAACAATTGCAATTGCCTATAAAACTTTCACTGAGCATTTTTTAGCACTGCTAGACAAATATTAAGTGGAAATCAGAAGAAATTGAGTTGAGTGCTTAGACACATTGTCGCTGCTAGAAACATTATCGCAATAAATAAATAAACAATAAACAAATAAGCAAACATAACAACCTTATGGTTTTCTAGAATTTGGACGGCATGGTAGTTTTAAGTAATATAATCCTGTGGTAATTCGTAAAATGAAAACCCAAATATAAACAAATATATTGAAAAATTACTTTAGTAGTTAAAAGGTACCAAATTTATTTCAGTAATTATCTGCTGAATTCCCAACTGGTATTGCCACAAAACGTAGTTACTTACTCGCGCACACAGTTATGCTTTGATAAACAATATTTGAGCTTTCAAATTTTCTAAATTTTCCCCTTAAAAATCTGTGAAAAACCGTGTCCCCGTAAAAATCTTTCCTTGTTTTTGGCTTTACAACTTCTTGTCTTTTTGTAAATTATTTTTTTGAAACATCATTTTGTTACGAAGCTATTTATGTTTTTTTTTTAATTGAATGCCGTCCGGAAAAAAATGCAGGTGTTTTGAAAAAAAAAAAACAATCCCAGATTGAACGGCCGAGCAATGGCCAATTTCATAAGTCACTGAATTTTGGTCTGACGTTCTATCTGAAGTGTGATGGTACAGGGTTCTGCAACCATCCATCTAACGGTGTGGGGCTTATAGCGGTTTTTTTCCAGATGCAACTTGAATACAAGTTAGAACCTGTCAAAATTCTCTTCTCAAGGCATCTTCGGTAGGCAGAAAGTCCTCGTTTAACTTTGCATTAACCAAAACCAATCCAAACTTGGCGATACCTGAAAATCGTCGCAGACATAAACTGTTTAAATCTATGCTTATGGCTTCATATTTCCTGTCTTTCTATGGGAAATTTAACATTTTGAGAGGGCATCTACATATTTATTTTTCAGTTAACACCGGGAATTTTTTTGCAATCCACTATTTTCTATTAATCCATTGGCTTTCTTGACTCAGTACCCCCCAAAATGAAATTTATTCCCTTTACGCAGAAATAAAGCTCATTTTCAAAGGGGAATTCTATCATTTTTTAACTGCTCCACTAAAAAACAGAAAAGGGCAACAAAAAATGGTAAAATCTCGCATACGGTTCCTTTAAATTGACTTTCAACTATATTAACAGGTATTTTTAAAGCTTTTGATTTTAATGTAACCGATATTTAATACTGTGGTTTTGAAGTGTACTGACTTTAATGGAAATAAAATTTTTGTATACTTCTATTTATAATTTTTTGAAATATGTTGAAAAATCATTTTTAATTAAAAAATCTACTACCCCAAAAGAGTAGTTATCGTTACCTTTAGACTTTTATAAACTATGTTTTGGCATGCCAATAATGTGTAACATATTTCTTTAACATTAGGAATGTAATTGTTCAGTGCTTTACAACTCATATACCATTCGTTGAAAATGATTTTTTAAATTATTTATTTTTGCGTTTTTTATCATGATGATCTCAAATAAATAAATAAATAAATAAATAAGTAAAACGATAGAATAGACATTGAACTTTTAACACTTGATTAAAAAATATATGCTTGACCAAAATTTCTATAATAATAGAATACCTTATCGGAGTTAAAGGATGTCTTTTATTTTTAACTCTAGGTCAAATAGATATTTTAAATCTCTTTGTGGTCAGTTTTTTCCCCCATACTGTATGTTTAAAAAAATATTCAATTTCTGGCTGTACGCAAAAACATAAATCAGAATATTTATTTAAAATAAAATGCTTATTTAATAATTTTTCTTGTTACAACAAAAAAAAAAAAATGTAATACTGAATTTTAATAAGAACCCCAAAACTTGTGTTTCGAAATTAGTTCATTCCCAAATAAACTAGCTCTGTTCAGTCTCAGTTTTAGTCTCGTTTACACGCAGAACATGCACTAAATATGGCTTTAACCGAACATAAATTCTGACTTTGAAAACTTTATTTTTCCACGAAACAAAGTTTGCGGCTATAACGTCCTAATTTAATTAAGAATCATTATCGCTCGCTGAAAGGTTCTGGCCATTTCAAACTGGGTAAGAACAATAAATCAGTAGCTCTCCTGACTCAGTTGCTCTTTAGCTGCTTCTAATGACTTTAGAAAACATTTCTCGCTAGGAGATGCCATTTTCAGTTACATAGAGTTGCACACTCGTTCAGAACGTCCTCGAACGTTAATTGAATTGAAATAAAATAGCACGCACACTCGCACTCCAATTTTATAATGGTATTCCTTTTGGCTGTTATTTATAAAAAAAATAGAGATTAATTTAGATTGAAAATTTTGTTGTACATTGTTTGTAACATATTTTAATTTGCATTTAAATTAAAGTATTTTTATGAACACTAGAAGAGCCGTTGGTGGTCATTTTGACCCTTTTCCCAATATCTAATGCTTTATTTCAATATACAGTTTAACACCGCAGATCATTTTACTACTTTTCCCAAAATTCTTCCAAGCACCTTGGGACAAATTTTTACAGTTCTATTTTAATTAGTAAAATAAATAATTATGGAAATTTTGAACCTCCCGTCCTGCTGTTCTACTGTTAGTTTAATTATACATTAATCAATAAAGATATGTATCTACGTCGTGGCATAAATTATTACATTTTAGTTGTTTTTGAACAGCTAGACGTTATTTTAACATAAGGCTAAAACTAATCTTAAAAGTAGGAACTAAAATATTCTTTTTTCTTGTTGTTTCTAAGTTAAAAGAATTCGTCGGCTTGCATTTTTAAACATTTCTTTCTACAAGATTTTACGTAGCCCAGAGCAGCACTTAATTAGGAGTTTCCTCCACAATCGAAACTACAACTGATATTGGCAGCCCCATTAGCATGATGATCGGGGCACGATCCCTGTTTGCTCCATCCCCTTAGTTGCTACCTTCTTTCTAAATTAACTTGAAATGTTAGTTAGTTTAGTTAACAACATTAACAGTTTTGAGTAAACTACTAGGATATTTGCTGCTTTTTAACTCAAATTTAGTACATAAAAATTAAAGAAAAAAAATATACCTGCAATTTTTTCGAATAATTAACTGGAAATACTTTTACAAGGTTTGCTTCTGAAAATGCTTATCGATTTTCAAATTGGTAATGATGGTGAAAACAGGCACCGCTATATTAAGAGTTATCGGCAAAAATATTTAAGATGCATTAATACACATTTCTGGCAGTGCAAAATATATGTTTCTGCATCACAACACTTTTTTCATTTAAGCTACATTAAAATAGGTTTATTAAAAATATTTTGCATTTAAGTTCATAAAAGATAACATAAAATGAAAAGATTCTAATACAGAATACATCCTTAAAATTCCTTGTTAAGTTTTCACAATAAATATTATTAATGTAATATAAGAACTTTCTTTTATATTACGAAAACAAATGCTTTAATTGAAACTGTTCGGACTTGAATATTATGTAACTTGTCATTATCGTATTTTAGCTCTATAAATAATCCATTAAAATAGTGGTATCTAAAAGCAGCGATATTCGTTGAATATTTCCTAAATCCTTTGAACGTTGAAATGTTCTCTGTGCATTTTAATGAAGGATTTACTCACTGTATAACCTTCTAACAGATACGAACATTACGGCCATGCCAAAATATAGTTTTCTGATTTCAACAGATCAAAGAAATATTCATATGAATAGCCTTTTGATATAAAGTAACAGTCAACTCCCTACTGAGTATGTTTATTTTGATATTAAAGTGCATTTGACTCGTTACTTTGCAACACAGTCGAAATAAAAAGGAGTATTAACTGACACGAACTCTTATGTAAACTGGAATTCTTAACAAGATTCAGTTTTTCGTAGACGTTAGGTAAAATAAGTTTTAAATCAATTTTTCCGCATATAGAAAATAAACCTCCGACATAAATGTACAAGGGGTGATCAAATGAAAAGGTACGAAACGACACGGTGTATACAAATGTAGACTTTATTCAAAATATACACCATAGGCCTCAGCACAACGATCCCACTGATGAACAAGCCGGAGGATTCCTTGTTCCCAGAATTCCTGTGGCCGTGACGAGACCCAGTCCGCCACAGCGTCCTTGAGTACGTCGTCCGAGTTCAAGCGCTTCCCTTTCAGGTGTTTTTTCAGTGGTCCAAACACATGGAAATCGCAGGGCGACATGTCCAGACTGTAAGGCGGATGGTCCAACGTCTCCCACTTGAACTTGGCCAGTTCCATGTGTGCGACTCTGGAGACGTGTGGACGCGCATTATCATGGAGCAGAACCACACCCTCCGTGAGCAGCCCCGGTTTTTTGTTCTTGATGGACCTGCGTAGACGTTGGAGTGCCTCACAGTACACATCGGATAACACCTCGCTGCTCCTCAATCGTCGAATTTTGCAACTCGAACGCCATCCTGTCCTCATACGGACTGCCGCATCATTTGAACGCCGCTTTTGATAAGAACCTCTGCTCTCTCCTGCGCATGCGGGCGCCCGCGCATGCTCCGATCCCAGTCAGACGCTCCAATCCCATCCCTCGATGTCTAGCTACGTTCTCCCATGGCGGAATATGCAAATATTTACCTGTTACGTTTTTTCGTCGTTTCCTACCTTTTCATTTGATCACCCCTTGTAACTTCGACAATCTAAAACTAAATTTAAGCAGTTTTATAAAGGATTTGAGGGGTTTTGTTTCCTTAAATATCAGTCAGACCTCGAAAATACTATAGCGAACCAGAAAATGACTAATGTTTACTAAAAGAAATAAACAGTCATTTTTAACAAATAAGTGCGAAAGTATTTATCTTACTTATTCTTGATAGATTTACTTTCATCAAGTTATTTATTTTTCAAAGGTTTTTATTGTAAAGTCTGGTGAATATGATAATATTATTTGTTGCTTAAAAATATACTCTAAGTACTGCTGTTACAATATAGGCATGATATATGTCAAAGTCAACAATATCAAAGCTTTATTTTACGAATGCTTTTGAAAATGTGTTACAGCAGTATTCTAACAGTCGAAATTTTAAAACGTGAAAAGAATATTAATAATAGCTATTTAATTTACGTATGTATTTGTGTGTTTAGAAATACTTTTTATGGAAATTAATTATTTCCTCTCTTTTAACTAAATATCTGACGCTAGTCTGGAAATGCATTGTTAAAAGAGACTGAGAAAAAATGCTTCATTATATTTTTTTCCTGTGATTTGACGGAAATAAAATAATGCATACGAATTCTACGTGAGTTATAACGAAGTTTGTAATTAACCATTTTTGCTAATGCTTTTAATTCATTTTCGCATAATTCGAATTTCCCTTAAAGTAAATCGAAACTGTTCATTATTCATTTCAATTAAAAGGAAACTCTTTTTAATGATTCATACAAACAAAGAAAAAAAACCCTACATTTCCTTTATTCTTAAATTCAATTATCTTATAAATTAGTTTGAAGGGAAAATGTATAAAATTCTGTTCTATCGTTTTATTTTTAATTTGTTCTAACAGTTATTTTAATTAAAAAAGAAAGATCGTAGAAATAAGTCTTGTACAAAATAATTAAAATTAAAACAGTTTATTGTGTAGTTTTCATAACAATTAATATTTTGAATAGTTGCTGATGTGATAATAAATATAAAATTAAAAAAATAGTTTTTAAAATCAAGAATTTTACTAAAACATGGGCTAAAAGGTATTGAATAATTTTTGAGAAAAACTTTCGATCATCACCAGAGGTACTTAGGAAATCTATAAAATATTTCTTTTTTAATGCAAAATAATTTTTAAAAGTCTTGATATTTTTAAATAGTTATTAAAAGTTAGGTTAAAAATATAAACACCCCACCTTTTAAAATTAATTATTATTTTGCACTAAAAACTGTAATATTTAGTGAATTTTCCAAGTACCTCCACCCCTGACGATTGATAAGCTAAGATGGATTTATGCATTTCAATAAGTGCTAGAGCTTTGAAATTTTCTAAAAATCACATATGTTATGACTTTGACTCCATCTTTTAATAAAAATATTGATTTTAGGAATTCATTTAAAAAAAAAACTTACAGTTAATTAATTCTTTTTAGTCTGAAAATTCCTTTTTTTAAGCATTTCTGTCGATGCTTTGCAGGAGATTGCGGACGTTGTACTGCTGTTTCTTCCATTTTCGTGCTTTTTTGCCCTCATGTTGCAACCTCGATTACCATGAGAAAGACAATAGAAAGCGTCGATGTTGATATATGTGTTCAGTGCTGTAAGAGAAGATCCCGCCACCCAGTGCAAACAATAGCGGCCTTGTATATGCTTTTCTATGCCCGAGACTTGTGAGTAAAATTAATCACTACTGATGAATTCCATGCGGTAACACATCGATCTATTGCCATTAAAAGGGAGAGTCCTTTCTCAAAAGTATATTAGACTTTTGCTGATCAAACAATCGCTAACAAAGGAACAGCTTAAAAAAAGTCTACACTTATAGACATATTCTCTGAGCTGTCCAACCGGTTCATGAATAGATTTGTAATCCATAGGATCGCAAGCAGCAGTCCCATATATATATATATATCGGCTGTTCGAGCCTCGTCAGGGGGACACCCCCCCTGAACCCCCCCTAATTTTTAAGTTTCATTATTGCCATGTTAAAACGATATTAATTGACTATGTCATTTTATCTCTCATCTTTCGTGTATTTCGCCTGGTAACCCTAAGTTGAAATTTTTATGATTGTAACCTATTTATAGAAAAATACATGGGATGCATATTCTACAGCTTACGAAATATTGTAACAATAGATTAAAGCTGTTGTGAACTAATAGTATTTAAATATATGTAAAATTATGTCGCATACTTTTATGTCGCTTTTTTGGGACACATTTTTCCGACAATTTTCAAGAAAAGGGGTGAGAGATAAAATGGCATAGTCATTAATACCGTAAAATGCGGGAAAAGTGTCCCCTTCTAAAATACTCCTCCCCGCTTTTCTGGGGGTGACACATTTTTCCGACAATTTTCAAGAAAAGGGGTGAGAGATAAAATGGCATAGTCATTAATACCGTAAAATGCGGGAAAAGTGTCCCCTTCTAAAAAACTCCTCTCCGCTTTTCTCGTGCAGTTCGTTTGCTCTTAAAATACCGAATAAATGCTTCCGTAAGGCGTATTCATACTAGCCGCAGACTTCCAGAGGCTAAGCGTACGGGTGTGGGTTCGATTTCCTCATACCCTCTTTGTAAAAATTGCCTTTCTCTGTGTTAGTAAAAAGTTTCATTGTGATACAATGGATGACACCAATGAAATCACCTGACATGCGAAGTGTGAAGTCCAAACAATGGTCTCCGATTTGCTCCGCTGACTGACGTCATCGTGGCGTCTTAGCGGTACGGAATGGACAGTATGAATCCAGCTACATTTGAAGATAGAGGGGGCGCCTGAACGGTATATTTTCCGGATTTTTAACGTTTATCCGTACCCATAGATTGTCATTTCACTTGAAGATTGAGGAGGGGACGCTTTTTCGGTATATTTTGCGGTATATAAATTACATAGCAAAACAAGCCCTTTTTATACAATACTGTTAGTTGAAAAGTAAATACCCAGGCAAACACTCAATTTAAGTTTTTTTCCATTGTAAAGTCACGAGTTCATAGATAGATAGTCGGATATTATACATCACTGTGCAACCATGTCATTAAATTTCATAAGATTGTGCAGAATGCTTAATTTCAAATATCTTTGAAAATGAACTTCAAAGTACCAACTATGTAAACTTCCTCATAGAATTATAGACTTGTATCTGATGACTAATTTTAATCAATTTAAATTCATCCATGCTGAATAACCATTGTGGCAAGCTACCTTTGAAACATCGAACTATATTTACGAGACCTACAAACTTTCATAATGTACTTTCCATATTTTTAAAAATTTCCGTGGCATATAAAAGTAAACGTATTAATGTAAGATTAAAATGAAATTTTCCTCCTGTTATTTGGGAAATGTGAGTAGTTGCATAAAATTTGGTGTGATCATTAAAAATGCGAAGATATAGAAAGCTTTCAATTAATCAATTCAATTTTAGTATCAAATGAGTTCAAATAACGAATTGATTTATTATATCTAGTAAACAGATTAGAATAAAATGCTTCAACATGCATTGTCTAACACAGTTAGGGCTTAAAATAATCAGAAAACCAATAAAAAATACCAATTTTCATGTTCTCAGATAAAATCTACTGCCGAATTTATTATATTCGCGTCACGAAGTTTGGCCTCGCATGTGACTGATTTCCCCGATATTCTAGAAACATTCATTGTTTTCAAGTTTCTTTGTTTGTTTAAGTGAACTGTGTGTTCAGAATAATTAGACATCAATGTACGGTGAAGAAATGTATAGTTTATGTTAAATATTCAGAATTTGAAAAATTGTTATAGCATTGATTATCTATAACTGGCTATTTACTCAAATAATTCATTCCAGATACGTATTTAACTTTTCAGACAATACTAGCAAGTCTTTGGTAAAAGTTTCTTGGATTTATTTTGTTAACTAAAAATGGTTTATTTAAAATTGCATACTTTACAGAATATTTTAGTAGCTTAAGTCTTACGAATTTCAAACTGTATATCATAAAACAAATGTTGATTTATTAAAATACTTTATTATTTAATACTTTATTATTTATTAATACTTTATTATTTAATACTTTATTATTTATTAATACTTTATTATTTATTTTATTAAAATATATATAACTGGTTATTTACTCAAATAATTCATTCCAGATACGTATTTAACTTTTCAGACAATACTACCAACTCTTTGGTAAAAGTTTCTTGGATTTATTTTGTTAACTAAAAATGGTTTATTTAAAATTGCATACTTTACAGAATATTTTAGTAGCTTAAGTCTTACGAATTTCAAATTGTATATCATAAAACAAATGTTGATTTATTAAAATACTTTATTATTTAATACTTTATTATTTATTAATACTTTATTATTTACTTTATTAAAAAATATATAACTGGTTATTTACTCAAATAATTCATTCCAGATACGTATTTAACTTTTCAGACAATACCAGCAACTCTTTGGTAAAAGTTTCTTGGATTTATTTTGTTAACTAAAAATGGTTTATTTAAAATTGCATACTTTACAGAATATTTTAGTAGCTTAAGTCTTACGAATTTCAAATTGTATATGCTAAAACAAATGTTGATTTATTAAAATACTTGCAAAAACATACTAACCAGCCAGTTTGTAAACTAATTTCTATTATAATGTTATTAATACATGATTGCATTATTCGTGAAGTTGTTTCATCTTTTAATCCAATATAAAACTCCAGTATTTGAAATTAAATTTTAATGGTTTTATTCAATGAAGAAACAATTTGTAGCTCTATACAAAGTTGAACATTCTAAAGAAAATTTCCCTAGGATATTCATCTGAAATATGACATATTAATATAATGACCCAATAAATTTCTCTATTCGGGTCCCCAGGCAGCACATAAGCTTAAATCAAGCTTGACATTTCTTTGAATTTGACGTATTAATACAAGCTTGACAGTTCAATTCATTTTAAGCTTGCAGGAAGCTTGGAGATTACAAAAAAAAAAAAAAAAAAAAGAGTCAGCAAATATTTTCCCGCCGAATTTAAGTCATTTGAACTGTCAAGCTCGAATACAACTTGATGATTGCTTGATTTGGAAAGCCACATCCACATAACAAATAATTTATTATCAATCATAAATGTACTTGAGCACAGAATTAAAAAAATGATTCTATATTTCTAAATACTGAAATTCTTCAAAATAACATACAAATATACTACAAAATTGATTTCAAAATCAGTCGTTTTTCTGGATTTTGGCCAATATTGCCCAACAGGAGTGTTGCGATATTGAAAGTTTTAAAACGTGTGCTGCTTTTAAGTTTATATTATGCTAATTTCTCTATTAGTAGAGTCTATAAATCACACATAACATTATTTTAATTTTGATTCATCACATGGAAAAATGAAAGCAGATCGTCATCGGCCAATACCAATCTAACCGAAAAACGGCGTGACAAGCATACCAGTCACTTAAAACTTTAGTCTTATCACCGCGAGTGAAATTGGTGTGGTGGTTAGGACGCTGGCTTCCCAACCCTTAGGTCCCGATATCGATCCCAGCCGCGGACGCTAGACAGAAACGGATTAAAATAACTTAAGGTTTCAGCGTAGAGGGGAAAATGTGTGGAAAAATAAAATATATGGGGCGAATTCGCCGACCAACGCCCCATGTATTAAGAATTTTTTAAGTTTGAATTAAGCTTGCTATGTCAAGCTTAATGCAAGTTGATCAAGTGTAAACTTGAACACTTGATTCAAGCTTGCATTAAGCTTACGCGCTTGAAATTTTCAAGCTTAATTCAAGTTTATTGACGTGATAAATCAAGCTTACTGCAAGTTTGATGCAAATTTGCTGTGATATCTGGGAAAGATTAAAGAAAACTTATTTCATAATGAGAATCCAGACTGATTATTAGAAAAGTCGTCAATGTATCAATAACAAATCTATCCATTAAAAGGTTTATAAATTTTTGTTAATTTAACTTCTAGTACTGATTAAAAAAATAAAAATTATGCCAGCTATAGACATTATAAAGGACTGTTTAAAATGTTCGTCTTATTTGCATTTGTACTGCAATGTAAAGGAAACTAATATTTTTGCTTTGTTGAGAACACAAATCGGAGGAGACATCTTTCCGTTTTGTGTCCTGGAGGCATTCAAAACTTCATATCGGTTTTGAATGCCTCTTGATTCTGGGATAGCAAACTGCGGTACCAAATCTAAAATAGCTCAGATTTAGATTAATAGTACGTTTTCCTATCTTAGACAACTATTGTCTCTATTTACAGATCAATGTACAAAGTAATATATCAGTTTAAAAGGAAGAAATTAGGAAATATAATTTTCGCAAGGAAGGTGAATTATTTTATTTAATATAAATTTGTCTCACACTAAACACTTTATACGCGTATGATTAATTTCCGATTACCTGGCACATGGAAAACAGTAAATTTTGTAATCTTTAACGCAATAATGTGTATGGTTTCTTATTTTCCCTAGAGACCAATCAAATAATGTTTATGGCGCCTTAAAGACACTTGTGTAGTTGGAAGTTTCTCGAGGTTTATAATCAATAGCGATATAAAAAAGGGGAAAAAATACTAATCTATTTATACTGGTTTCATGCCTTATTTGTTTCATAATTTCCCTTCATAACGTTTTATTGGCTTCCATAAACAATTTCCAAATCATTTCTCTTAGAAATATTCGATATATACATATATATATATATATAAGTAAAAATAGCTGCAAATGCTAGAAAAGGTTTCGTTGATATTAATTTTGAAAGAAGAAATCAGAAAAGTTAAGATATTGCCTATTAAGTGCTCTACTGCGAAGCTTTCAAGATATGAGTAGGATATATTAGGTTACGCACATAAATGCATAAATAAAAATAAAATAATTTATAAATAAGTAATAACACAAAGTTTACTCATACATGCAAACTATTATGTTAAAATTCTTCATTGCCTTTTACGAAATAAAAATTTTCTAATTATCGATCATTTAGTGTAATTTGATATGTAGTACCTTTAAAACAAATTTTGCGTGTTTTTAATTTTTTTTTTGGTCTGCTTGCTACAAATTCGCAAATATCTACTCTACTCATTTTAAATTGACTATTCATACAGTATATATAACCTTCAATGGTAGAATCTATTTCCTAATCTAGTTACATAAAAAATTGACAATTCTGAATAATCACGTTGAATTTTTTCGGCAAACTAACTAAAAGGAAATACATCCAAATTGCATCCAACCTACAAAGGAAAAAATCTTCATTGTGCTATTTTTTCTTTTTCGTAGAATTGCATTTTTTATTTTACTATGTCACATTTAAATTTTATGATACGTAAATTAAATAAAAAGAAACCTTAAAATAATTCTGTCATAAAAAGAAAATAAATTTTTTAATTTATTTATTGCTTTTTTCGTTCATTCTACTTGAAAAAGCAAATTCAGGTGCATACACTATACAAAATAGTAAAAAGGCTCTGTTTTTATTTTGTCTCTGCTCTTGCGATTTGTTTATGCTTTTTTTACTATGTTCAACAATATAAAAAAAATAAAAAATCGAAAAAGCACTTACATTATATTCTTGTCTTGTTTTAATGTTTTTATCCTTTTTGTTGGATCTATTACTGTTTTACATTTTACTTCTATTTTTAAATTTCATTTTTTTCCCTCCAAACATTTACACCTTTTACGTATGAACAAATACTTTTAATTAAATATTTCGAATTAATGTTACGTAATTCCTTTTTTAAATTTCCTGAAAGTGTTGTGAAAACTTTTGAAAATATTGTAAATTACGTGCAGAAAATCTCTTAATGAGACACACTTTCATGAATATATGTTCTTATAAAGATTTATACAAATGTTTCCCTCAGCAAGTAGAACAAGTTGTTAAGGCTAATTATTCTTTTTAGCATTTTATGCTACAATGTAATCCACAATAATTGTTTTCTTTTGTAATTTGTTGTTGCTTCAAAAAAATCTACAAGTGTATAATTCTCATGAATGGAATGTATGTTATGTAAGAAGCTCTTTAGAAGAAGCAAAATAACTGCATATTTAGAAAGACCATGGGAAATCCTATAAATTGCCAGAATTTCCTTCAGGATATTTCAAGTCAAAAACGAGCTACAAATGCTAAAACATTGTCGGAATGTAAAATCGTGCTGTCGTTAATAATTGACAGTCAATATTGCATATACTCTTCTATCTACAACCTGTTAAATTTATCAATAACTGGCCCACTTCAGCAGCTTGCAAATGACGCTAGAATAATCTGTATTACTGCTTCTGTTTGAGATCACTTTTTCTATTTCAGTCGTCAAACTTGCAACAGAAAACTGGATGTTACAAAGAAAAGTACTGAAAGTCGCGAAAATATTTTGATTCTTCGCATCATGTCAGGGCATTAAGGGGACAGCCTACTTTTAAAATGCCCAAAAAATCGATTTTGAGATTTTTATCTCATTAAATAGATTACTTTATTCTAAAAAGATTGATACCAACCATTTTTCTGTATGACATTTATTTGTTGAGATAAAAAGGAAAATGTAAACGCAAGTTGGGCAGCATGCTGTAGAAGCTGCAACTAAGGTTGACACTCAAAGCATAAAAGAGGCAGAATAGAAATGTACAGAATTAAATTTAGAAACTCGAAGAGCCAGAGAAATGCTCATCAGTTCTCAGTTTGAGGCAATAAAAGAAAACGAAGGCATTGTGCATGAAAGCGGAAAATTTTAAATCGAAATTTCATAAAGTGAAATAAAATCAAATTTTTATGTTGCAAAGTAAAAATAAATATATATATATATATGGATATATTTATTAAAATAACTTCAAAACATGTACTTTACCAATATTAATGCCTTTATATCCTAAAAATGTATCTTTTGTTAAGGTATGTACATATATTTTCATATTTACAATTGTCGAGCTTTTCTTTAGACTGATGTTTCTTAAGCCATATTAAAACATATTTTGGGTTAATCATATTAAGTACTCCGTAAAATTATTCTTAAATAGTAAAGGTTTCATTAGAAAATGTTTTTAACTTTTAAAAATTAAAATTTATGTTCCAAAACAACAATTTGAACTTTAATTGGCGTTTTCTCAAAACACTGTTTTTCAAGTTTGCGCGCATGATATTTTAAAAACTATTTAAGATATCAACTTAAAAATTTTCTCAGGCATTTATTCTAATATAATGGACAAAATGAAGTAAAATGAAATGGTTGTATTTCATAGAAAAAAAGTTATGATTGTAAAACTATCAAAATTTTTATCGTAATTTAAATTTTCAGATTAAATGATTTTTTAAAATTTAAATTATGAAAATAATTAAACCATTTTAGTTTAGATTGTTAATTTGAATGTTTTGTTTAATTTAGAAAAAAATTATGAGGTTCAAAGGAATTCTAATTGAGATATCTTGCGCGCAGTGGGAAAGTACCCTTGATTTTTTTTTCCAATATTGTGTGGTAAAATAATATTTTTAAAATTATCACCTTTATAATAAACTAAAATAATATATTTAATCAATAGAGTAATGTCATAGTAGTTAACTGAAAAAAAAGTTATGTTTCTGCATGCATTCATTATTTTTTTAAAAATTATGAAAGTTGATCTAAAATTTATACATTTTCCCATTCTTAAAAGTAGGCTGTCCCCATAAGACTGTTGGAAGCATTTTATTTGAGGACTAATAATGTTTCTTTTTCAGTTTTCTTCGATGGTCTGTTCTGCTGCAGTCTTGGACATATAATCTGAGGCATTGGCGGTATAATTCCAAGTTTGTCGGTGGGTGGGGGGGGGTCAGTTAGAAGATTGACATATACATCCATTTTATGGAAGTAAAATTGGATCTTTTACATTAATTTCTTTTTTCTCGGGGGGGGCGGTTGCCCCCTCTGCCCCCCTTTAATCCGCCCTTGATATGAGGGTTGTGAACTGAAACCATTGCAGACAGTTTCAGGATCGCCAGTGTATGCGCGTTTCTCTTGTCTCTGTAATAATTAGCAGTTTCTGAGACATTTAAGTACTTAATGTTTTTAGGCTCATATCGATTTTTAAAATCGGGTAAGAAATATTTCAAGAAAGCTTTCAACTACGCATAGGATAGGCTGTTTTTTTTCTATCTTTGGCAATAAAGAAAATACCTGTTTCGCCTGCGAAGACGAAAACACACCAATAAGTGCCTTCAAAAGAAAGTAAATTTCTTTTAAAGCAAAAATTCTGAATTTGAATACATTTGAACCGTAATATTTTGAATTGTCTGCAGGAGATTAAAATCTGTATATTGCATTTGTAAGAGCTTCATTATCTAAAATTAACAAAAACTTGTATAATAACACGCATAAATTGTACTTATCAACAACATGATTATTCCGAGTGGTTAAAAATGTCCGTCCTTAATCAGTTGTAAAAAAGGTAGAGGACAGGAGGTGATTATGGAATAGTCGGGAAATATGGAATACAGAGTTTTTGGCTCTGTTAGTTGCTATTGCCACAAGGGAATACCATGAACCACTAAAGAAAGATTCCCTTCTTACAATGCAGTAAGAGTTGACCGCTCTCTGTTGCCGTACCACTCGCTACAGAACAAAGTATGTTTTGTGATTTTTAAGAGATTTTGTAGATAAGTTTTCAAACATTTAACTTACTAGTAAACACGTGACATGAACATTGATGTTATGCATAATGTACACTAAGAGAATGGTAGTTTGTTGAACTGTGATTATTTTTTTAGATGACAGTGTTTTGCCAATTAGTTTTAAAGGTTCGTTTTCCGAGATGGCGTGTCGGGTATTATGGAATACTGGGTAATATTGTAATGGGTTTCATGTCATCCACTAAAGACCCGGAAAACAAAGACGCTGAATGCATCTTTTGTCACGAAAAATTCTCTAATGATCAACGACGATAAGTTTGGATTCAAAGATCCAGCTGTTCTCTGTGGGCTCACCATGACTGTACCGGAGCAAAGAAAGAAAATTATATCTACAACTTTTCTAAATCGACTCGAAGCAGAAATGACTCCAGTATAATGGTTTAAACTACAAAACATAAAAATTTGTTTTATAGTAACAAATAACTATATTTGAAGCAATATAAATTGCTTTTCATCGGTTTAAACCATCTATTCCATATTACCCGACTATTCCATATTATACTCCATTCGTAACTTTTTTTTTAAATATTTTTTTCTATAACAACAAAATAAATTGTGTATTTCTTTGCAATGGACATTTCATTACGATTAATTATAGCATGTACTTATGCTGTTTTGGGGGATTTTATTTAAAAATCTATGAAGTTACAGTTAGAAATGTAAATGGCATTCCATAATCACCTCCTCTCCTCTACTTATTTACAGGTCTACCGGCGGTCATTCCCACCAAACTATTTTTGAGTCAAATATGCTGGCAAACTGTTGTCAATGGTATTCTGAACCAATAATAATTTCATGCGTCCCGGCATTTATCTTGGCGTAAAATCACTCATCTTGGCGGACCGCCGGGATAATACGTAAGTACCCTAAAAAATGATGACGTGATCCTTTCTACCCCCTGAAAAGATCAATATTGTTCGTAAGTATCCTTTTATGGGTGTTATTATACAAAGTTTCGCAGAGTACGCTTGTTTGCAGAGTACGCTTGTTAGCTTCATTATCTTTTAATATTAAAAGTAATCTACATGATTTTCTGCATTTATTTAAATAATTTTTTCTAGCATGGACTATCAAGTTTTTGAACTGAAAATTGAGGCATACTTTTTGGTAAATAAGAGAGTTACTTCTTCTATACATAACATGTTTTACTAATCTAGGTTTTGAGTAACTTTATAAATTAACTTTTTTTCAAATGAAATATAAACTCTGGATCTAAATTTAAAATTAAGAGCAATAACACATTAAAAAAATCAGCTTGAATAATAAAAGCTACGCTTACAAGTAAACAAATCAACAAAAGTAAAAAAAAAAAAAGCAGTTTCGAGACAAAACACTTAATTATGTAGTCGAAAGAAAAACTCAATTCTCTAAAACATCTTCCTCTAGCAATGAACTAAGAATCCTCGTTTTTACCACGTGTGCATAATTCATGATTTAAAGAAATAAAACAGATGATGAAAAGAAAAGATGTAAATGCTAATTAATAGTAGCTAAGATAGCATTTAAAAAACATTTTAAGCAAACTGATTTTTTAAAAATTATAATTAATTGTTATCTAAAAACGCAGTGCTTATCTTGTTCAGGGTGTTTACAATTAACCTTCAACTTTATACTTTTCTGAATCATAAACTAAATGGGTGAAAGCTAAGGAACACGGAAATAGAATCCTCAGGAAAAAAAATGTATTGCAAACAGATCTATTTTCCACCAAAATTAAGATAAAAATTTGTAGAAAACTGATATTATTCGATGAATTTGCCCTTTTCTGCATGAATATAAATTACAAAGGATGATACGATTAGTGTTATTCTCTCCTTCCTTAATTCATCTGGTTTCTTAAATTTTTTCTTCTTTTGAATACCAATGGCCTGTGTTTTAACTTTCAGTTCTATCCTACTTGGATGAATGAACTTTTTCAAATCTGATGAAGGGTGGACATTATTTTTATACCACCTGAAACTATCATTTTGCCAATATAGTTTATGGTGTTGCTTTTTTAAAATTTTCCAATATCTTTACTTTTTAACACCTTATTTTTTGTTGAGTGTTCTTGTGAGAATTTGTATTACTTAGTAAAATATTTCGCACTTTACTGCTTTTACGATATTTGCACACTCCTTACCGTTTCAAATAAAAGTAAAAGTAGGGGAAGGTGTCCCAATATAATCTAAGCGGGCAAAATAAGATCCACATATGCTTTCTTATATACAGACAGCGCTATCTACCTGGTAACACATAAACCAGTCGTGCCAATTGAAGAAAAAGCAATGGTATTATTCAAGTGGTTACAGTATTAAGCGTACTTAGAATTCTTCAGAAAATTGAATTTTATAACATCTGTCATAACACCATCTTTCCTATTTATTCAGATATACAGCTCTATCATGTACCGAAATATGACTTAGTTTACTGAATATAGTATGTTTTTACGCAGGAATTAAACTTTCTATGTTTGTAATGTTTCTCGGCTTCATTCAGTAATACGGCATAAAGTGGACAGCCATACTGCCGGGCAAAATGATCCCTCAGCTACAGGCGCGTGGCCAGGAATTTTTTTCGGGAGGGGGGATATGAACTTATATGTGTATAAATAGACGGAATTTCTGCACGGCATTAATCTTGTGATCACTAATCCAAAAATCCCCGGCTACGCCCCTGCTCAGCTGAAGGAACTCCAGTACCGGCTCCTAGCGATCATGGCAAAACTTCAACTGCTCTCACATGCGTGACTCCTTATTACATTATTTAATTTATTTCCGAGTTTACTGTAAGCTATAATTTCTGAATATTCTATTTTATTGTTTTTGACACTTTTTTTTTTAATTTTAAAATTTCCAAAATATGAATAATGTATACTATATGATTGTAAGACTTTTTTTTTTCATTATGTACGAGTATAATCATAATTACTTTTACATCTTTCATTTTGCGGCTAAAAACGATATTAAATGAAGGATCATTTGTCCATTGGTTGAGGGTAACATGATCCTTTGGACACTTTCTAAAAATTATATTTTTTTCTTTACTCTATGTACTTTGAAAATATTATTAAAGTATATTAATGATGCAAAATACACTGTAAAATATCATAGCAAAGAGCAAAAGTTTTATTTACACGTTTATGTTATTTAATATAAGTTTTTTCTGTACGGGGATAATTTTATATCACCTTCCCTATTTTATAAGAAAGAAGCTTACTTTTCAATTGCACTTTTTTGAAATAAAAATAACTATCAAATTTTAATAAATAGTATTACTGTTACTAATAAATCAAAGTACTATTGCAGTTGATAAACTTCGCTCGTAATTTTTCTTATAGAATTATTTAATGGTGAATATGATTTTCTTATTAATGTGATAACATTACCTTGAAAGAAATACGACTAGTACTTAACTGTCTATAAATATATTTATTTATTTGCCTTCCTTTCGTATCATTTGGGGGTTTTTGAAGATTGATGAAAACAATTTCAAATTCTACTTAAGTATTTTTCTTTCAGAAGCGAAGTAAAATTGCAAAATCACGTACACAAGAAGACAAAAATTTTGACTCACGTAAATTGTGAGGGCAAAAAAAGCAAAGGACTTGAGAAATTCTTACAGAAAAGAAATAGATTCCGTGTATCTGTAACTAAAAGTGAAGTGAATTACTTTTACACGGTATAAACAGAGTGATAAAGTATCAATATAAACAAACAAACAAAAAAAAATAATAATAAAATAATTATTCCAGTGTTATAATCTCTTTTAATAAAAAAGATTACAATTTAAGACTTTCGTGAGGCAAGATCTTATTTATGAAAATTGAGTCAATCTAATTTCTCCCCTCACTTTCGTTCTGTTCATTTAGTGACACAATACCCGCCAATTAATAAAATCCTTCGTTGATAAAACCAGCCGCTTAATCTGACCAAATCGAATCAATATGACTGTGTAGTAAAGCAGACGCTTAATAAAATCAGCATTGCCACTTAAAAAAAAAAAAAAAAAAAAAAAAAAAAAAACTGAGACCTGCAAACCTGTGAAAATAAAAATTAAGGAGTAATAAAAAAAAAGTTTAAAAAGTCGAATAAAGAAATATCTGTTAACAATAGACAGAAAATACAAAGGGAATTAAGAGGCATGCGTGTCCATCTCTTTTCGACATAATCACAAAGTCTATTTAGGCATTTATTCGAACGCAGAACTAACTTGTTTAACCCGTCTTGGTAGAAATCAGGTCCCTGTCCATTAAGCCAGCTCTCGGCGGATGTTTTCATAGCACTGTCTGAAGAGAACCGTGTGCCGGATAAGTGCTCCTTCAGCCTCGGAAACAGGAAATAGTCACTGGGAGCCAAATCTGCGCTGCATGGGGGATGATTCCAGTTTTCCCACCGGAACCGTAACAATTCCTGCATTGCTTGAGAAGTATGGGGCCTAGCATTGCCATGCAGGAGGATGACACCTTCACTAAGCACTTCCACGATTTGACTGTGAATGCCAGATGCAGACATATTCTTTGGCCATAAAAATCGAATCACTGCTCGCACTTCCGCACGAGACAAATTTTCTAAGCGCCTTGGCATTTCAATCGTCCTGAACCGTCTGAGAACTTACACTGCCTACCCGAACCCGACCCGCACACCAGGTGTATGACAAGTTGCGCCATCTGTCTCCGCTCTGGGGAAACAAAATCGTAGTTTTCAAATTCTACGGCTTCTAAACTTTTTTCTTGATCACCCCTCGTATAAGAAATCTGAAGGAAGAGGAGGAGGTTGAGGGGTGTAACACATACAGCAATCGATCATTTACCTCTGCTAAAACATTCACACCTCATTATTGTAATAAACGCACGCATTCTTGTAATAGACTTGTCTAGATAGCGTCCCTACGACCAAAGGGAAAAGGGCATTCTGAGCTCTGTTGTCCATCTGCTCAAGATACGTAACATTTCCGTAATATTGGCGATTCGAAGGTCGCGCCTTCTCATGTTTAAATCAAAGGTACAAGACTAAACGAGCAACACTGAAAAGTTATTGCATTGTTTTTTTTTTAAACCAAAAATGCTTTATTTCATGTTATGTCCTCCTAATTCCAATTCTACTGAGTTTTTTTTGTACAGCATATAGAGTAACTGTAAACTGAATAATAGTTACGAAATATTGTCATAAGAAATACATTATTAGGGATTTAGCCAGAATATTTAAAATATAGTGGTTGTATATTTTTAACTATAGTGATTAAAGAAAAAAAAAACTTTGTTCCCAGAGAAAATTTCAGCTATTATTTACATGCTTTCCGCTTGAAAGTATTACATATCTTTAAATAATACCATTGGTGAATATTACGCTCCAGAAGAGAGTTTATTAAAATTTAAGATTAGATTTGATAGTTCATTTAAATTGGAACTTAAAATATCTGGAAGACTACACCACAGATATTATGTAAAAAGAGTCATATTAGCAATAACTTACAAAACAAGTAGATCCTTGAATTTTTATATTCATTTGGAAATAGTTTTTACACGTGTTCTAGTTAAAATTTCAGAATTCACATGCTGATTAAAAATATTCCTAAGTGAACCAAGTTGGTATTTATTTTGTGAATAGTAAATTTTTAAATATGTGTTATACCGAATGTCGTAGAAGTTGAATTACTACATGCGTAAAAGTTATTAATTTTTAAAGATGTCTATTTATCAACCAAACACTTATTTAGTAGTGCAAAATGTATGAAATTGTATTTTAATGTTCTCCGATTAAATATGTACACACATATCTGATTTTCTTTTTTTAAACTTCATTTTTAAAATTACTGTATCTGTACTGATTTATAGATAAACTATTGCAAACGGGAAGCTCCCAGAAGAAAAAAGAAGCGTGTGATAATAATTACAGTATAACTCTCTACAATCTTTCTACGGTTAGAAAATGTTATTTCTTTGAAAATAAATCATGTTATTTTGCGCTCTTTTTTATACATTTAAATGCTTTATTCGTCGTTTCCTTTTACATTTTATCACATTCTCCTCTTTGGCTCATTTATACACACACTTTTTTTTTTTTTCAACTCAAAGTAAGATTAATATCTGACGACGTTGGACAAAAGAGCAGTATTTTTTATTTTTAATTCATTCTGACTGAGTGTAAAAAAATCCCTTGGCAATTTTCCACTTATATTTCAAAAGTTTATTCGGGACGTACCATGCTCTGATGAGTTATATTCCACTTCCTTTTCTTAGCGCAAAGAAAAATCTTGTTTTTATTCATTTTCTATGGAATAAATAACTTATAAAATAAATTTAATGCTAAACATTTTATAAAACTTGCAAATGAAATACTCTATTATCTATGAACAGCAACAACAACAAATAATAATAATAATAATAATACAAAGACATATTTACGTTTGAGTTGTGAAACTATCTAAAATCTCATTCTGAAATGAAATGTTAATTAGATAGTTTTTTAATGGTGAAACTTAGAAAGAAGTTTGCGTTTTAAAATGTATTCCTTCATTATAGATAAATAATATTTATGGTCGTTTGGTTAGTAGTTTTTGTAAATGTTAACAGATGGAAATGATGCAAAAATAGTTAAGAATTTATAGAATGCAATCCATATTAATCACTGTTTCATTCCTGATCCAAAAGAATTAGTTACCACTGCCGTGTACTAAAAAAAATAAAAAATATAATTTTGAAATACAACTGTGTGTAACCGAAAACAATAAGTTAAAAAAAAAAAAAAGAAAAAAAAAAAAGGAGAAAGAAACTGGGAATGACAGACGAAGCAAAGAAAACCCCCACACTATTGAGTATGCGTTATTATGTGTGTTGAAATGTTGAAATATTTTTTTTAATAATTTTATTTTAATATGCAAAATAAATTAAAAATTTAGTAATTATTACTGAAGGTCTATACACTATTCAATGAGTTGAACTAAAAGCTGTTTGTCTACGTATACCATTTTTAAGGCTTTTTTAAGTATACCGCCTCGAAATAGTTACACTGCTTTTGCGTAACAGCTTCATTTATTTCCAATTTATACAGGCTAACTAATTCTTTAAAAATATGAACCCTCCAATAAAACAGTTCTGTCGTCACTTTGCGTGCCGAATTTGAACTGTCTACAACGAAACGTCGAGGCATCTATAGGGGGTAGGTAGATAGACACCAAAACACTTAACTTACAGATAAAAATAAAAAATAACTGTAATCCAAATACTTTGCCTTAAATAAAAAAATTCTTTAAAATTAGAGACCTATTTCAAGTCCTTGCAATTCACACACCAATATTAGAAAATTTATGTTAATTTGTATTGTGGGTTAATCTGCATGCCAATGTCAAAGTCGAGCGAAAATAATAGGGTAGCCATTGATATTTCAAGCTTAGGATTTTTTTTTAAATATGAAGATGATTACATAAACACGGAAAGGCTATATAGTATAACGGGTAACATTTACCGAAATAATAGGATGTATTTCTTTTATCTTTGTAATTATTATAAATCGCTTTTTGTTTTACTGTACCTTCATTAGTTATTGCTAAATGTAGTTGTAATTAATTAATACCGGGTAACCAAAAAGTCCGTAAAAATTAAAAAATTCATTAAGAAAGAACGAATAATGAAAGAAAATTGCTATTTGCACAAATACATTTAGAAGGTGATCAGACCTTTTTACTTCCTTGTACGTAGTATAAGGAAGTAATGTGATCCCGAAAAATTTTGGGGGCCAAATTTCGACTAAAAAACCGATTTTGACTACCTCTAAATTTAATTTTAAGAATTTTTTCGATGCATCTCATCGTAGGCTAGCATGCACGATCATATAAACGCGTCTGCAACTCATTTTGACCAGCGGCCGGTCTATTGTGGTCAGTTTTTCCATGCCGTCTGTACGTACGTACGTACGTATGTACGTACGTACGTATGTACGTACGTATGTATGTAACTCGCATATCTCAAAAACTATTGGTCGTAGAATGTTGAGATTTGATATTTAGGATTGTTCTATGATCTAGTTGTGCACCTCCCCTTTTGGTTGCAATCGAATGTATAGTTTATGTACAGGACCGCCCAAAAGATTCGAAATACATTACGCTCTATGGGCCGAAATTCATTAAACTCGCCTAACTCAAAAACTATTAGGCGTAGAATTTCGAAACTTCATATTTTGGATAGTTGTAACATCTAGTTGTGCACTTCCCCTTTTGGTTCCATTCGACTGGATAGTTTATCTATAGGACCGCCCAAAACATTCGAAATACATTACGCTCAATGGGCCGAAATTCATTAAACTCGCATATCTCAAAAACTATTAGGCGTAGAATGTTGAAACTTTATATTTAGGATTGTTGTAACATCTAGTTGTTCACTTCCCCTTTCGGTTCCATTCGACTGGATAGTTTATCTACAGAACCGCCTAAAAGATTCGAAATACATTACGCTCTATGGGCCGAAATTCATCAAAGCGTTTTTTAGAGGTATTGGGCTATTTCAAACGACTCAGAAGTGATATATGCTGAAAAGAGTTAGAAAATGAATTTCTCCATTAAAAAAGGTGTTTTTATCATTTACAGTTCTGCTACAGGAACACTCAAAAGATTTCCAATACATTACGGTCAATGGCAATTTTAGGGGCATTCATCCATTTCAAGCACAATACCGTTTTACCACATAAGTTAGGTAATGGTCCGACCACGGTCACGTGCCTCCCTCAAGAACTGTGCCAAAAGTCGCCAAGCTTGGCGACTTTTAGTGACGTGTGTGTATATTTAACTCTCAAACCTCAAAAACTATTATGAAATTTTATATATAAGATTGTTGTAACATCTAGTTGTGCATCTCGATTTTTGGTTCCAATCTACTGGAGAGTTTATTTACAGGACCACCGAAAAGAATTTCAGTACTTTAATGTCTATGGACATCTTCAATATAATACAATTGCAGACAGTGATTGTTTGGTACATGCCCAAAATCTCGCCGACTGTCCTGGACTTTGGCGAGTTTTGCCGAAATGTCGCCAAATTTGGCGATAGTCAGTCATTTCGTCCATGCCCAAAGTATCGCCATTTGTCATCGTTCTTGGCGAGTTTTGGCGAAATATCGCCAAATTTGGCGATAATCTGTCATTGTTGGTCCATGCTTAATATCTCGCCAAATGTCGTCGACATTGACGAGTTTCGCCGAAATATCGCCAAATTTGGCGCCAAAAATTATTTCGTAATTTGTATAACTCTAAAACTTTAACCCGTAGAATTTTGAACTTTTGTATTTAGAACTATATTATAATATCTAACTGTTTTCAATATCTTTTTTGACAGCAATCCACTAAGAATTTATTTATAGGGTGAGCCAAATGACTTTAAATACATTAAGGTGTATGGATGCATTCAATTCATTGAAAGTCTGGTCAATGACTACTGTGGCTATCCCCAAAATCTCGCAAACTATCTCAAGTTTGTCGGCTTTTGGTGAAATATCGCCAAATAAAGTGTCAGAAGGAAATCTTTCAAATTGAACTCAGCTTGGCGATATCGAAATATTTGGCTAGAAATCGCTAAACCTTACTATTATTGATATTTTATCTCTTTCAAACAAATAAGTTTAGAGGAAGTGCGTAGAAAACATTTTTATTTAATAGACGTGCAAGGAAGTCATGTGTTGGACACATCAGATTTTTTTTAATGACAAGAAAGTTTGTAGTGTCAAGTGCTGCCGATAGGTGGCACTCACATACACAATGGGGAGCGTTTCCAATAAAAGAAAATCACAAATTACTCTAATATAATGCATGCAAACCGCAATTTTGTTTCGTTATTTGTTCTTTTCTAATGACTTTAAAACTTTTATGCACCCACAATGCGTCAAAAGCTCGTGGAACTTCAAAAATTCATTACAAAAGAAGAAATCATGATACAAAATTGCAGTTTGCAGGGAAAGGATTAGAAAGATTTCAGATTTCTTTTAATTGGAAACTTTCCTCCCATTGTGAATGTCAGCACCACCTATCAGCAACATTTGGAACTACAAACTTTCTTATCATTAATACGAATAGGATCAACTTCTAAACCTATTTGTGTGAACCGCAATTTTATATCATTATTTGTTCTCCTTTAATGATTTTTTAGGGGTCTATTTTGCTACGTTCGTTTAAGCAAACGTTCGGATTTGTGACGTATTTCGAAACGTATGCTAATGTAAACATTCGGTAGGAAGTATCTGCACCTAAAGCTCCACCGTACCTTGCAGAATACCAACATACGTTAGCAGGATGCGAAAAACGTCATTTTGATGTCACATCTCCGAACGTGGCAGAATAGAGCCCTTAAAGTTTTTACGGACTTTTTGGTCACCCGGTATAAAAACGCCATGTTAAATGTTAACAACTACTTTAGAAATTCTAAATTTTAACCGGTTAAACGTAACTTGATACAGATCTAGTAAATTCTTCCTGGCGAGCGCTTCTTAAACAATTTAAAGTTTAAAAAATGTTTTTGGGAGTTACGGATGCGAGACAAAAAATACACCTGCCTCCTCTCACAAAACAGCTGCAATGCTTTGTCTCGGCTCGCATAGCTACTGCAATTTTCTGCCTCGTCTCGTCACACATCCATCCGTAGTTAGAGATTGGTAGTCTGCTATATGTTCGAAAAATGAAGAAGAAAGTTCTTCTGAAAAAATACTTGAATAATGAGCTTTATAAGTGTTAAAAAAAATATAGTTTTAAAACCAAAAAAAAAAAAAAAAAAAAAACACGCTCTAGTGATAAATTGAACTAGCTAAAAAGCGAAAAATAATTCTTAATATAGAAATAAATGAATGAACGAAAAACTGTATTATTGTGAAAAAAGCGTGGGGTACTCCATATGTCAGTTCTTGAGAATATTCGATCGGTACGATTAGTACAAAAATGATACAAAAAATTTAGCACAAAGCGCCCCACGCTTTTTTCAAAATAATACTATTTTTTCGTTCGTTAATTTATTTCTATATTAAGAATTATTTTTCGCTTTTTAGCTAGTTCAATTTATCACTAAAGCAGGTTTTTTGGTTTTTTAAGTTTATCTACAGGACCGCCCAAAAGATTCGAA
>JAWZYV010014993.1:0-64468 GCA_038373885.1 Cheiracanthium punctorium | reverse complement strand
GTTTTCACCTTTTCGAGTCTTAAAAAGCTGTGAGAAAGGGGTGGTTTCACTTGCATTAATTGTATAAATTTAAACAACTTTCCCATGCAGGACGATATTTTAATTAAAAAATAACCTAGCAAATATTCGAAACAGAAAAAAATTATTATTCCTTTATTTTTAATGCAAGAGTGTAAATCATTTAATAAATTCGCCAAACATGGCAACCTCGATGCTTGTTTCTCACTTTTTTGACTACACTGGTTAAAATTGCAGAATTACGGAGAGCAAAAATTAGCGTTTTTGACGGGTTTTTTATCAATTAATATCTTCTAAACTAATTCGAATTTCGAAATTTAAATTAGCGGAAAACCTTCCTCGGAATTTTTCGAATCCGGGGACACCTCGATCAAAACTCAGCTCCCAGCCGTTTCGGAGGAGATGATGTTACAGACAGACGCGCACAGATTTTAATAGTATAGAAGAAGATAGGACAATATTTCAGAAGTTCGTAAGTTTAGCAAACCCAAGGTCCGCGCGAACCCTGTTTAAACTATAATTCCATATACTTTTTTCATATACCCTCTCTAAAAACTATTCGAGTGAAAGTCAAGCTTCGTACTTTGGTTTCGTGTATTAAATTGTTATTTATCATGCAAAATAAATTAGGTTATCACTAATTATGATTTTTCATATTTCTGTTGAGGTGTATTTCTTTCAAAAACTAATCACTTATTTGCAAAGTTAAAATAAGAAATTTCGCTTTTACTATAATACTTTTTTGAGAGGGTGTACTGAAGCACAGTTTTAGAATATAGGCATTTAAAAATATTACAACTTCCACTAAAGTAGTACCTACAGTAGCTAAATGAGAAACTTAACTTTAATCTTTAGCTAAAAAGAAAAAAAGAACAATTTCATGGCTTACACATTATAATTATTACAATATTTATTTGTAAAGTTTATAGGTAGAGAAATGGTTGCAGAAAAATGAATTCAATTTATTTTTATTGTTTAGATCAGAGTTTGTCAAACTTCTTCTCTGGTGGAGCACTTTGAGGGTCTTAGTTTTCAAAAATCTATTTCCTTAAGCTCTCAATAAATAGCGCCAAGTCGAAAACTGTGCAAACCGCCAGAACTCACTTTCTCAAAATCGGCATTTGAGCCATTTTATTTTTTCGCCAAACTAAAAAATTTTACATATCAGCCTCGGAAATCTTCAATTCTTATTGTTTTGCGTATAAAACATTTCATTCCTGCTCCGATTTCCCATGCACACGATATTATAATAAAAAAATAATAATCTTACAAATATAAACTAACAAAAGAAATCATTATTATTCTTTTATTTTTACTTTGAGAATTTAAAACATTTTATTCGGCAAAATCGCCACACATGGCAACCACAATCCTTATTTCACACTTTTTTCACTACAGGGGTTACAATTACGGAAAGCTTTTTGCGTGGAGAACATAAAAAGTCTCTGAAATTCCGGGAACGGGTGGACTTTCGAAGTTTTAAAGTGGACTATGATTTATTCTATATTATTTTACATATCCGTGCAAAGTTTCAGGCTGATATGTCCATTTTTGTGGATTTGTATACAAATCAAATCCACAAACAAACAAACAGAATTTCATTTTTATTTATAAGATATGTTTTCAGTTATTGCTTGTCACAGTATTCGAAAAACTATTAAAGATATGTTTACTCTTTAACTATCAAGTATAAATATTCTTTTATTAAAATTTTTCAAATACTTCAGATAGATTCGAATAAAATTTCATATTTAAAGCGAAAAATATCTGTGTTCCTCAGTCATTGTCTAATCCAAAGTATAGCTGACTATTTTAGACTTATTAAAATTAATTACTTATTTTGTGTCTATAAACATGTTTTAGCTCATGGGAATAAATAGGCTTTCAAGATTTTAATAATAAGAAAATTGTATAATTTTCCAAGTAACAATGGACCCCCAACGGAAATTTTATATACAGATCTATGTAATAATCATAAAATGCTGTAGCATAAAAATTATTACATTGTAAAAGACTTCTAAAACGCGCATTTAGCATACTCCTTTATATGAATGTGTATGCCAAATGCGCGTTTGCATGTATCTTTTATATATATTCCTATGGTTACGTTAAACAAACGTTTTCTTTAAATCGTTGGCTCTCAACTTTAGAATTATCCATTATTGAATGTATCGTTACATAAATGTATCTTAAATAGAAATGCATGCTTCATATAGACGTATCTGTTATATAGAGGTGGATCTGTAAAAGTTTTCTTAACAAACGAGGCCATTATAAGGAGATGTAAAACTTCGGATAAAAAAGGACCACTTGCACTTTATTCGGTTGTCGTTTGTCGTACAAGAAAATAAGTTACATATACCAGTTGTTTATGAATAACGGACACTTTAATTTTCCATACATACAATTTACTTAAGGGGCCATCTTCTTATTTAAATACTCACCAACTTGAATTTTTCCAATGACAACACCTTGATTTCCGGATAGCAATTTTCAATACATTTGATCTGAAAGTGAACGAGTTACGAACATCCAAAATTTACCTCCCCTTATGTAAAAATAGTTTTCCATACTTTATTTCATAACTCATTTAATATTGATATTAAGAAGTTTGCGTTCCATTCCTGCAATTAAAACTAAACGACCAAACGTAATTTATTGTTAGGTTAATATTTTAATAAAATATTAATATGAATTATGAATTATTAAATTAATATTAGAAAAAATACGAACAGCGACCTAGTCAAATTTCGACGGTAATAGACGCAGAAAGTAATTTTACATGGCTTTGCAAGACGCAAAATTCCAATGTTTATTACATAAAAATTATCTATATTGTTGCGGAATTACTCTGCTACTCCTGGGGTTCGTCGTTCTAAAGTCCTGCTGGTGTAAAAAGTTCAAGTAAAAAAGTCACTTGTCAGGATGGAACACAAACTTTATTGCTTCTAGAACTTCGTAGAACAATCAGCTGAACACAATTCACAAGCACAATCTAGCAGTAACGTGCTTTTAACAATCCGCTTGGATCAGAAGCTCTCACAAATGCTGTATTTCTCACACAAAATAAGTCACTTTCACAGGCAAAAATTCCGTGGAAATATTCAAGGGATATAGTACACAATCCCTTAAGACACAGCAATGAAGAATTTACACACAGCACTTTAAAAACAGCTTCACAAAGCAAGCTAAAACACAGCTTCTATAGCACTATCAATTCACACAAAACAAGCGTACTGAGAGCTCTTCACACATTGAGCGTTCAACTCGCACTGAACTCTCGGGGCGACGCGCGCTTCTATAAATAGCCGACGCAGGAGGTACAAGAGGTTTCCAGAAAAGTCAATTTCTCGAGGGTTCTACATAAAGCGTGAATTTCGATTACGTCATAGAAGAGAAATGTTAGGTTATTATGCGTTTTTAATGCAGGAAAAACAACTTCCAGGCCCCATTGGGAAAATCGCGCCAAATGACCAAAAAGTCGCCAAGCTTGGCGACTTTTGGCGAAATATCGCCAAATTTGGCGCCAAAAATAAGTCCCCAAATGTGAAGAGATCTAAGCTCTAGGACTAATATTTCTCGAGTTTTCTAGAACCTCCATTGAAAAACAATGGCAAACCGAAACCTCCGTATCTCCGGTTCTAATTGGCCGATTTTGATGCAACAAAAAGCAAAATTTATGTATTTGAAGCGTAGAATACGAATTTTAAACCATTTTAAGCCACAGAGCAGCAGGTTGCCCCGAAAATTCGTAACAATATTTATTTGCCTACCTTATATGAAATCATTCTTCAATTCCGGCTAATGCTAAGCAACTTTCACGCTCGTATAAGTCAGGTGAGCAGAGGATAGATTCACTCTTAACAATGTTTATGTCAACATTTCACTTGCTTAACAAAACCTTCAAAGTACCCAATAAAAATTTCAAAATAAGCTAGAAACGTTCATATGCATATGGGACAGTTTTGCAAGAAATATATGCCCATTTACATAAAGAACACTTTTTATTACTTAAAAATCCATAATACTATAACTAAAGTAAGCTATGTTAGGATGAAAAATCTCGATACATTAGTAAAACTCTAAAATATTCAATGGTTTATTAAAACGGCATTACAAAAAATATTGTATTTTGTAATATAATGTTAAAAATTGTAATACAAATATTTTAACGTTAACGTTTAAAGTTAAGTTTGAGTAAGAATAAAGCGGCTAACTTTAATGTTTAAAAAAGGGTATGAAAAAAGGTTACGTTAAGAAAAAATTCCTCTCGTAAATTTTCAAAAAGTGGCATGTTTTAAATTTGTATCCTATCCCCTTACAAAAACACTCCCGATAAGTAAAATGTGCCTCATATACTAATGAAGTGATGTACAAACTTTGAGAATTATATCCGCAAAATTGCCCGAGATACGAAGATAAATCCATGCTGACTTAAACCACTTTTCAATGGCTTTCAAAGGTAAAAAATTATGGCAGATGATCGCGTTTCAGGGGTCGTGCAGAAATTACGAAAGAAAATCATTTTTTTTCACTCTAGGATTAAACATTCACACTCAAATACATATATAGCCCTTGAGCATCGTTGTTTAAATGTATGTCTGAGGCCTTTTATTATAAAGGCTGAAATTTGTGCATCACCACATTAGTATATGGAGTGGCATATGGATGGGGGCGTCATTTTACTAATTGTACTAACTAATTTTACTAATATTTTTTGTACAGGGGTTGAGTACGAATTTAAAAAACATAACTTTATAAAAATGAATGAGTGGGATTTTTTAATAACGTAGTCTTTTTCCCTATTTTAAGTATTTTTTAAATTTACATTGCCCACTCATCTCTATAGATAAAAAATTAAAGTGTTCGATTATCTTTTTGGGACACCCTGTATATATTATAGACCACCATCGCACAACAGGTATTACATCTGATGTGTGTAGGACATAGTTTTTTTACAAGGCTACAAAAAAGAATTCATTTATATTATGGCTTATGAGTGGAAATTCTTGAAAAGGCGCTAGCATCTAAATGGTGGATTCGATTGAGCAGAAATTGGGTATGTATATTATAGGTCACGGTCCCATAACCTGCATAGATTCTGGTGTCAGAGTTTATAGTTTTTGTACAGTGCTACAAAAAAGAATTCCAGTACACTCTCAAAAGTTATTTCTTCAGTTCACGGAAATTTCGGAGCAATCAGTGCTTACGGATTATTTACGTTAAATGACGAATATGAGTTTCTTTTTTATTCCTGTCCAATTCAATTTTCTAGAGAAACTTCTGTAGAATTAACAATTTCCTCTTCTTCAGATTTTCGGTAAGAAAACGCGGAAATATTACGTTTCCAAGGAGTCCGGAAATTATTCGCTCAAAAATGAGGAATAAATTAGGGTATAGAGACTCACTCTCAAAAGCTATTTCTTCAATTCATGGAATATTTTCTGGCAGAAAGGTTGCCGGAATATATCTTTTAACACTTTGAGGCGCAACCCTTTCCCAATGCCGAAAAAAGGGCAGCCGTTGCCATCGCTCGACTTAACTACCAGCAAGAGGGCGGACGATCGAAACGTTCATCGCGTGCCACAGATCTGGAGACCCTTTTTTGACGACAGCTGGCTGTGCTTGCTGGTAGTTAAGTCGAGCGATGGCAACGGCTGCCCCTTTTTTCAGCATGGGGCAATCTATCCAGCTGTTCTCGCATTCTTCCATTTTTCAGCAGATGTCAGTGCTGTTAAAAAGAATCGTGACCATTTTTTTTTACGGGAAAGGGCGTGCTAAAAAGTAAAGGATTCTCGTGGAGCTAGGTCACCCGCCACTATTTTTATAGAAATCCAATCTATTCTTCGTGACTGGCAACAGTCAAAACGTCAGAGTTTGGTGTTTCCAGAGCGGGAACACTGCGCGTTAAACGGTTAATTGACGAATATCAGTTTCTTTTTTTCTCCTGTCAATTGAAGAAAGTTCTCCAGTTTCAACGATTTTTTTTTCCTCTTCTTCAGATTTCGGGAAGTAGAATTCACGGACATATTACGTTTTCATGAAATACGAAAACTATTCGTCGAAAATCGAGGGACAAATTAGCGTATAAAGACACATTTTTCTGAGAATGTACATTACGGCCTATAGAGGCACGTTCTTGAATGTGCGCCAGTGTCTATAGGGTGCATTTATTTGTTAGTTTGTGTGGGATTATGGCAACGCTACTCTAGGGCGATCTGCCAAGGATGGGAGATGCCTTGGCATAGCAGAACTTTCTAAGGGATTCTAACGTGTATTCACGTTACATTTGGAGAAAACCTACCAAAACTCCAGACCGTTAGATCGACAGCCGCTCGATGGTACCCGAACCCGGGACCTTCACACTTCGACCGTCTACCATTTTCAGTGACATAACCACTGTGCCATGGTGAGGCCCCGCATTTGGCCGAGCTCAAAATACTAGCGCATATTGTAGGTCTTACATACTGTATAGATCTTGGTGTGTGTGTGGGGCTTATAATTTTTTCAGGGCTACAGAAAAGTATTCTTATACATTGCGATTGATTGATTATTATTTGAAGTACACTATCGTCTGAGCCAGGCGTGTAACCAGGAAAATTTTTCAGGGGTAGGGGGGGGATATGAACTTATATGTGTATAAATATGTGGGATATATCCCGATATCCCCCCCCCCTGGCTACGCCCCTGCTGAGCATTACATCCGATTGAGTTGAATCAAATTTATTTAAACGCTTGGTAAAGATCAAGTGTTCGGAAAGTCGAATAGAATCATTCCAGATTTTTAACATTGTTGTGCTGTCATCGAGTTTTGGCTTGTTTGTGAAAGTTTACTGGACTTGTAGATGTGGGTGAAAGTAGAATGACAAGATTCCATGACCTACATACATACAGGTGAGAATAATAATAAAAGCGTGTTAAAATACATTCATCTCTTACCCCTGACACTTGGCGTAATAATACTGTTTAATTGTTCCGTGCTTTGAATTTTTGAAAAAATTTTAGAACTCAATAAGAGTTTAATAGTATGTTCATAATAATCATCAGGAATGATTATTTTTTGAAAAGCAACAAAACTTGCCAGATAGTAATGATTCTGAAGTGTCATATCGACATATAAACTGTATAGTCTCATTTTAGATTCAATTTAGCCTTTAATGTGATATAGCATATTTTTTTCTTTTATTCATAAAACTTAGTATTCCAAGTTTGACACATTTAACCAGAGTCGTTATAGATGTTTGAGGTATTCAAGTATCAATTATCTGTATTTTTAAAATGAGTTAAAACTTTGTCAGTGATTTTTTTTAAAGATGATTTTAAGAGATTTAATTTTAAAATAAGCAACACACGATATTTGTTTATTTTAAAATGTTTACTTTATGTTCTCTTTGTGTATCCCCTGAATTTAAGAGAAAAGACATTTTGCTCCTTAGAACATGAATACAAAGTCTGTAATGCATATACAAGGGTGGCCAAACTGGGAAGCATGCGCTAACTTGGCGCATTGGATGATTTCGAGTGGCGCATTGAACACTTGAGTCTACTATTGAGATAGATTGAAGACTTTCGAAATGGATTCCGTGTCCGGAAGTACCGTGTTTACTCGTGTAATAGTCGCACTTTTTTTTGGTCAATTTTTCATTGAGAAAGTCTAGGCGCAGAGTGGGCAACTGCCACCCCTACTTGAAAACATAGAGATAGTAAACTAATAGAGGGGAAATCCCTATGATCTGTCTGTAACCAAAATAAGCGCGAGTAATAGGAGGAGCTAAAAGCTGACAAAGGGTCCCGAAGATGGACATTGGAAAATTCGCCCCCTCTTCCTTCGGGTCCGAAGTTCGGTTGCTCATACATCTGTTTGATTTCTTTTTTTCTTTATTTTGAAATTCCAGCTGACAAAACTGATCCAGAAATCTGCACTCTTTCTGCTGGAGCCGTGAAAAAGTTCTCAGAAACTCAGCCAAAAATGAAATAATTTTGAAATAAAGAAATTAACTTTTATTTAAACTCTTATTAAAAACAAGTGTACTAAGCTTATAAAAAGGGGGGGGATATGTGGCTGTGCCGTGGATACGGCCGTGTGTTTTACGTGAATACGTGCACGTAACGAATCATATTTTCTTTGAGTTTCATAGCGTTCAGGAAAGAAATCAAGCAAAAAAAATAATTACTGGGTTATAACTTTATTAATGCTAGCTCTTGTGATGTGAAAAGTATGAAACAAGTGGCACAGAGAATACAAAGAGATTTCTGGTTTTATTAGGTCGTAACGAAAGTTTTCCGCCACTCCAAGTACTGCCTGCACAAGCAGTTCGCATTGGTGTCTTTGCCAATATTTTGTCAAACGATTTTTGTTATTTCAAGACTTGTTTTAGATAATGTAAAGACTATATAGATTATATAAAGACTTGTTTTAGAGCAATGTGTTGTGAAATCTGTAAAACAATATCGTTATGATTAAGTATAAGGTGTCTGAAATGGAACTATCACGCTACCAGATGGATCCATCATTTACTCTCAGTTCTGTCGCAAAAAGTCTCAGCTACAGAATGACACTGAATCATGTGTACAGCTTAAGGTACTACTGTTGTATCATATGACACTGTGAAGATTTGGTACCGAAAGTTCATAAACGAGGACTAGGATATTAAAGAAGCAGAGCGCTCTGGTCATCCTACTGATGCTGATGAGGCCCGCCTACCAGAATTTGTGGAAGAAAATAAAATATTCATCCCCTCGAGAGCTAGCTAAAAGAATCAGACTTTAGTGCCATGTCCATGAGTCGCGCTAAGCATCGCATAAACTTTGCATATAAGGTCAATAGCTGGGTACCGCGTGAGCTGACTCAAGCAAATCTGGCGGAAAACTTTCGTTACAACCTGATACTTAACCCGATATACATTTACTATATCTATTTCACAGCAATATTTTATATACATAATCGATAGATCTTGACGAAAGCTGACGATCGAAACTCGAACGAACGTTCTAGCTTTTCCCAGTCATAATTTATACTAAGCGGACATTGTGTGATGCAGCGAAACAACCTCAAAATGGCGGCGCTTCCCCCGTGATGCGTCACAGTTCTCACTCAACGTAACGAATTATTGGATCCAAAGCTATCGAGTGGTGCAATTAAATTTTGGATGTGTGTAAATGATAGATATGTAGCCGCAAGATCAAACTGTATAACCCCCCCCCCCCAATTTTGTCATCGTCCGTTTTCTGAATTGACTCCCACTATGGAATCAAACTTAAAGACGTATTCACGTCAAAAAATTAAATAAATGAATTACATTAATACAAGAATAAATAACTGAATAACGGATCAGCATGTGACAGCATCTCGTTCAAGGATTCTCCTTTTCATAATAGAAATTCTGTCAAACAGAAGAATGCGATAAGCATCAGAAGTCTTCTCAGCTCAACTCGCTTTTCTCCTGAAAGATAGAACCGTCTAGTTCCTTCTTCTCATTTCTCGAAACAATTAAGCTCTGTAAAGAGAAATAAAAAAAAAATAATATTTCTGATGCCATTTCTCTTGGTTCAAGTTTAAACTGCCCTCTCCAGGAAGTTTTGGATTCAAACATCCACGCAAACCACTGCTGTTACAAACTTACACTACAAACTTGCTTTTGATTTTGACACACCCCTCTTAAGAAGATGTCCTTCTATTGATGATATTTAACCTTCAAATTAATTCGGAAACCACATTTATCCCAAGAAGGTCGCCTTTCTTTGTTCCCCCTTTTTTTTCTTCTTTTTTGGCCTGGATTAAGTATAAAAGGGACCCTTCTACACGGCATCGGGTATCAGTCTTCTCTCTTGTGAGTAAGAACGTTCATCAACATGCAGTACTTGGTGAGTAACTTTTACCAATGCTTTGCCTCTCAATACTTAGTCTGATTTCAGTGAAGAGCTTCTTTATAATGCCAGAGTATAATGTCTTTTCTTTAAAAAGAATTTGCTCCAGCGATTGCTCAAAGACTTTGTCCGCTACTAAACGTTCACTTCTCTATATTAAAGCTGAAAAAAATCACTTTTATACTAAAAATTTTAAGTTCGAGCTTGATAATTTCGGATACAATGAGTGTCGTCGCTTCAATGTGCTCCATATACAAACTATACTTCTCGGGGTGCCGATCCAGATGTTAGGTCTCTCATCTGGAATTCGTTTAAATTTCGGAGACCACCGAGGAGAGGTGCTTCCGCTAGCCTATTACGCGCCCTTTTAATGAAATATCCACCATCTCATTCAGCCCTCGTAGCGGTCAAGCCTATAGTCTGCAGCTGACCCGACCATCGGAAAGAAAAACAAAATGGCTGTCTGGGAGTTTTGCTTCCGACGATCCAGACATTTTTGAAAACCTTCCATTAATCTTTTATTCTTCAAGTAATATAATTATAATCAGCAATAGTACATAACCATAAGTTGTTCGCTTAGATACTTTCTTTTAAATTATTTATGATCGACTACCTGAAAAGTTCTAAGAAAAGAATTTCAGAAAATATCATTGGTGAACAAGTGCATCAGACGTGTGGTTGTACTAAAGATTGTACGTACGATATCCAATCGCAGGTTACATGCAGAGTAGTTGCGCATCAAATCTCTGGGGTAGCAGTTGTCATTAGTTTATGAGGATTGCGAAATTCAGAAATTTTACCATCTCGTGAGGATCTAAACTTCGAAGAAATCTCCAAGAAAGATGGATTTTTCTCCAACTTCTCTCTTTCTGGCTGAATGTTTGTGAATTTTTGTACAGTTTCAGTGTTAAAATCATTTGAAGTGTACTCATAGGAGTTTTAAATTATATTTTGCAGAAAAAATATACATGCTTCCATTATTAAAATTTTTTTATGATTTCAAATTAAGATAATTTTCTACGTGAAAAAAAAAAAAAAACGTAAACTTTCAAATAAGATTATTTTTAATGCAGCGATTTGAAACATTCGTATTACATACTATACACAATATAGATTTTAGTAATAATACTTGTAATAGTTAAAATGATTAAAATGATGGAAAAATCTTTTTATTTCATTTCAATATTAGCATGGGGAGAAATAAAAATTAGTTTAGTGGTACTTTTTCTTGAAATGAATAACCTTTTGATTAAACGTGACCACTGACATAAAAAATATATGAAACGTTCAATAATATTCGTAAAACAATAAATCTGAAAAATATCGAACAAGGATTCTCCGATTTCAGGTGTTTTTTTTTTTTTTTTTAAATGAGTAAATGAATAGATGCCGTTAACCATTTTTCTTTTTTAAAAAGATGAAAGATGCTATATTTCTTTCAAATAAAGAGCTTTTTAAAAATAATTTTAATGGCATAATGTAGTTTTTCTTATTCATGTATAATTTCAGAATCATTTAAAAATTATATTTCCTCAGAAACTATTCATCTTCTAAGAATCCATTTTCCTTTATACTTTCACACGAAGCTGTTCTTGTCTCACGAAAAACTCCCATTTTAGAGGTAAAACAAATATTATTAAATTCAATCTGATGTATTGAAAACGTTAATTTAAAATGTACCCATCGATATCTGCTAAAATAAACTAAACTCAGTCATTACTTTTGAATGAAAATTATCTTATAATAATGTGTGTCTGAAAAGCAAATGTTTAGTTAAACGTATAAACTTTTTATCTTAATTCGCTCGGTACATTGTCAATAGAAGTGGTCCAAAATTTCATCATAAAATGGTATTAAATTAGCTGCAAGAAACGTTTCTCAATGTTTTTGTTGCAAGGTTAAATCTTTAACATTTCTCCATAGAAAGGTTGCAACTAATTTAGTACAATTTTAATGTGAAATGTTGAACCATTTCTGTTAACCCTTTAACGCGCAATGTTCCCGCTCTGGGAACACCCAACTCTGAAGTTTTGACTGTTGCCAGTCACGAAGAATAGATTGGATTTCTATAAAAATAGTTGAGGGTGACATAGCTCCACGAGAATCCTTTACATTTTGGCACGTCATTTCCCGTCAAAAAATGGTCACGATTCTTTTTAACAGCGCCGACATCTGCTGAATAATGGAAGAATGCGAGAACAGCTGGATGGATTGCCCAATGCTGAAAAAAAAGGCAGCCGTTGCCATCGCTTGACTTAACTACCAGCAAGATGGCGGACTATCGAAACGTTCATCGCGTGCCACAGATCTAGAGACCCTTTTTTGACGACAGCTGGTTGTGCCGCACAAAGGGTCTCTAGATCTATGGCACGCGATGAACGTTTCGATCGTCCGCCATATTGCTGGTAGTTAAGTCGAGCGATGGCAACGGCTGCGCTTTTTTCAGCATTGGGAAAGGGTTGCTGGTATGTCTTTAGTAGAACCCCATTCAAAAAGTACCTTTACATTCTGTCATGTAACATAAATCCTTTTTTATTCCAGTTTGCTCTCCTTGTTTTGGTCGCCTTGGTGGTCTGCGCCATGGCTCAATGGCCCTACTATGGTGGATACTATGGTGGATACTACAACACCCATGCTGTTGCAGGCTACCCGTACGGAGCCTACGGTTACAACTATGCCTACAACCCAGCAGTGTCCTACTTGTGGAAGAAATAAGCAACTAACATAAGTGGTAAATATTATTTCAACTTTCACGAATAGAAACCTAATAAAAAAAAAGCTCTTCTATAATGCTCAAGAAAATTAGTTGAATCGGGACGAATGATTTTTTATTTTCAGTCATTGCCTTTAACTATTCAAGTATAAAGAATAAATTGCATATGATATATTTTGGAGGCTTGTAAAGTGTCAGTGCACTATTTGCGAAATATTAGCATGGTAATGTGTCATTCTATTAATGAGTTTGATTTCGCATTCTCCAAAGTATGTTTTCGTAAACACCAAATCTCCAGCTTTTGAACCAAGTTTTTGAATCAGCTTTTGAAAAATATATAGCAACTATATGCCAAAAGCGTGTATTTTTAAGGCAAATCTATCACACAGTCAACGGCTCCTTTGTTTTCTAATAGGCATTGGATATGTAAAACATAGTTAAACACACCTGTGTATAATATGATCAGAATATCGTCTCTAAGCATCAAATTTAGCATCCATTGCCTTCTAAATTCCTGCAATTATTTTCGATTAAATTTTGTATCGGTTAATTCTAAATACTCATCCGTCCTACTTAACTAATTCATATTTATGAGGGGGTGCGAAATCTGTTTTTACTTTACTCTTTAAATTTTTAATGTTGCTTGACCCCCCGGTGTTTCGTTAAAAACAACTTAAGCTTCATATTTATAGATGTCATATTTTATTTCTCAACATATCAATGATTTAAATAAAATGTTTTCTATAATATTCAAGCTTTTAATCTCTTATGCATTTGAAAAAATTGCAATGCCTTCTATAAACTCTAATTTGCTTTGATTGGCCATTATTATTTTAATGAGAACATGTTATTGACTCGACGATAGATTATTCAAAGTTTTGCTGTAATTTTTATACCTACTTTTCTTTCCAAACTAAGGAAATTCAATTGACAAAAAAGAAAAAAAACGCCAAATCGCCGATTATGAATGCCATTCTTATGTTTATAAACAAAACTAAACCATGTCAAAACAGAATACACCCTGTTATTCAGATTTTTTAAATTATAATTATTATTATTGTTATTATCATTATCATTAATTTCAGGGGGGGGGGCGAATATAAAGAATCGCAGTTTAGAGACTGAGAAATCTAACAAAATATTTTGGAAAAGAAAAAACACTCGGAAGGAGATTTTTCTTTTAAAAATAAGAATATATAATTGCTGACAACTATTATCCGAACATACAAATTGCTTTAATAAATATATAACACATATATAGATTGATATAGTTTATTTACCTTGTAATAAATTCCAGCCTTAAAATTGAAACTTCCAATATACTTCAAAAGTACTCAAAGATACTATTTAAGAAAGCAACATTTAATTTTCATTTAAGAAAATCAATATTTAGTTTTCATTATAAGAACGTTTAAAGTAATTGTGCTCAAAAAATTATAATATAAAACAATATAAAGCAACTATCAGAATGAAAATATTTACTTCAAAAATTGCTCAGCTAAGAAAAAATTGATAAATCGCTCAAAAATTTGATGATGTCAAATCGATGTTCCACAATTACTATGTTTTTCTGCCAAACGCACAACAGTTTGTTTTAAAACTCCTGTCACTGTAAAAATGTGGACTCTAGAATAGATTTTGAGGGAAACTACATTATTGCGATCAGTTCAAATAAACGATAATCAATTTCTAAGGAATTTTTTTTGGTAGTCTTGTAGTAAAAAATTTGAGGCGGATTTTTTTTAAGCAGTTAACTTGATGGGCATACATAATAAAAAATCTCACTAAAAATATGATCAAAGTTTGTCATTTTACTAGCTATTCGAGTGCAATATTTCGAAGTTGCAAAATTTTCAAAACTAATATTTTAAAATTTTTTAACAATTTTATTCTTTTTAGTACAAAAAGGGATATTATTAAATAAAATGAATTAGCATGCAACTACCTTCTAAACTTTAATAACATTTCTTTCCTCTTTTTTTTTGTTACAGACTTAACTTGGAAGGATGCGAGTTCTATAACAACATCTTACCTGAATTCGCCATCTCTACAAACACCTGCCCCCAGAAATGCCTTGAATTTCTTATGTCTGACAGAAGAAATGAGAAGGTGTTTCCTTTTACTCTGAGCATTGAAAAAGACAATAAAAATAAGCAAAATAACTGAATTCTTGTCTTTGTTTTATTACATTTTATTTCAGCTTGAGAGATTACAGAGTTTACTATTTGACGGCAGTACTGATATTTTCATAGATAATCTGTGTAGCAGTTATACGAATTTTTCAGACATTGTGTAGATCAACAAGAAACATTCAAAGGAAACTTGGAGTAAAATGGTCATTGTGCGGCTTTGAAATTGGCAAAAGATATTTCTTGTTGTAGATTCGGTCGTCCAAATTAAAAGTCATGGGTGTCACATCTAACAAAATAAATGAAATATGTTGAATGAACTACATATAAGTATAAAGATACAAAATTACTACTTTGATTGATTCAATCAAACAAAATTCATGACAATCAGTTCTTTTCTGCACATCACATATAGTTTTTCTTCTTTCAAATATTTTGAGTGAAGCCTTTCTGTATTTTATGCAATACCTTAAATAATTTTACTAAAGTGAACTATACTGTCAACAGTCAAAAAATTCCTAGAGTTTAACGCGAGGAAATGTTTCACTATACATTGCATGAAGTTCTTAGAAACCATTTTTTAAAGACAGCCAAAACTTTTTACTTCAATTAAATATCGAGTTAAATCTATCATAAGCAACTATATATTAAAATGATCAGTGATGATACAGTAATTAAATCATACAAATAAGACTGTTTAAATTGTTAAAATAACTTAATATCATCATAAGTTTTACATTTGCAAAACTTTTTTTTTAAATATTTTTATATTTTGACACAAATGTTCGAATATGAAAAAGAAATCATTTCAATGCTATAGTGCAATTATGTAAAAGTCAGAAACTTGTGAAGTTTCTAATCACTTTTATTTCATCGTTGTTTCTAATCATAGTACATATATTGCATGCTTGCTTTCATTGGTGTTAATAATAAGACGTATTTTAGATATTAGCCAACACTATCGTTGAGATCACATGAATTCACTGAAGATAGTAATGTTATGGATGGAAGAGGGAAATTCACTGAAAATGAGAATAATTTTGGATGAAAAATATTCAGCCAGCATACGCTAATACACTTAATAAACACAGTATACGTTCCTTAGAAAAATGATTATTCATATCATCAGAAAATAATGCTATAACATTTCCGTTTTATGTTGTATCACATGGTGAGTAATCATCATTCAAAATATATCGAAACTTAAAAAAGAATCAAGAACATTCTAAAGTGAAACAACGTATGACAAAAGCGGGAAAACAAAACTTTACATTCTTAATTTTAAAAAATATTTTTTATAATTTTATTAGCTAAATCTCTAAAAATTAGAACACGTGAATTGGAATATTGCAGTTATAATCTGTATTAAATTTCGAAATTCATTAAAACTCAAATTTTGTATTTCTAAAAGGAATTCGGTATTTTGAAGCTCCACAATAAGATTTTAACGTTTTTTCACTAATTCACTAACAATTAAAATAAATAAAATTTGATACAAAGGCCTCATGTACCAGTCTCAAGCTCGCATTATGAGAAACTGTGTAATGGGCTAAATTTGTCTCAGCTCAGATATTTATGTGGAGGGGGGGGAGTGTACTAGTTTTATTTTGAATTACTTTATTGCACTTTTTTCTTTTAATAAAATATTTATTATTTCCTTATTAAGAAAATCAACACAAAATTTGTAAGTGGCAGTTTCAAAACGGTCAGTTCAATTTACTTAATATTCTCCTAAAATAATAAAAATCCGATTATATTAAGATCCCATTTTTGAAATCTCAGATTGTTTTGTAAAAGAAATATTAAATCATGAAATGAAATGAATAGAACAGATTTTTATTTAGTAATATTTTGTTTAATTAAAAAATATTAAAACTTTTTAATTAAAAAAAATTAATATAAGTGAAAAGAACGTTTTGTCTTTACTCTTGCACATAGACTGTGGCTTTCGGAAGAGCCTCTCATATCAACCACCTACGTTAAAAAACACACACTATTAGCTAAAGAAGTTTCCGCTAGGTGAAGTACAAACATGCAAAAAATCGTCATTGATTTCCAGTTGCCAAAAAATTGTGTGATTCAAACATATGAAGAAAACAAATATTTGAAATATCATTAGACATTGCAAAATTTTTCTGCTCATATATATATATTGAATGTTAGTAAAAGGGTTTTCACTATAGAGGTCGCAAAAAGAAAATTGGGATACCTACAATTCACTGTCAATTGATTACAATAATGCGACTGTTGAATTTTATCATGCCATCGGATTTTCATTAACTTACCGTTTATTTTTTCCAGAATTCCAAATCTTCGTGGACGATATCACCTACGTATTGTCCGCCATAATCGAAGGAATAAGGCTCATGGATGTAAGTGAACCATTGTCCCATGGCGCAGGCAGCCAGGGTGGCCAGCAATACAATAACCAGCTGAAAAAACAAATGATACAGAATCAAAACGCCCCAGCAACTGTAACGTATATAAATAGAAAACGTATAAATAGAAAAATAGTGTTTAAAAGAACTCTGTTCGTCAACTCGGAAAAAGGAATCCAATACATTTCAAATGCGAAATTTCTCGAAATATGCACACATGCGAGCGTGCCATATTTATAAAATCAAAGCATTTAGTTCCTAATGGTCGCTTAAATCGTCTTTCTGAATGAGTCTGTTTTCTCCAATGTTTATGAATGCGGGAAACATTACAACTTCAATTCTTATCAACACAATATTTTCATGTCAAAGATAGAAACTTAGAAAGGGAAATTTTAAAAAGGAAAAAATTATATTTATGTGTAATAAATTTTGACTTATGTAACTTAAGTTACATATATATCTATACATACATACGTATAATAGTGTCGTATGGGGGGGTTCATAACTGAGCTATCTCACTCCAGCAGCGGAACAGAATCTATCGAAACGGAAGGGGATTTTTCACTGATTTCTCTACGGAGATCTTTTCTCTAATTCGTATGATTGAAAATGTGTCAATTCCATAGAATTGAAATGTGTCAATTCCATAATTCTTAAACTAATACTTTTATATAAACTGATATCCTTCGGGCTTCGCAGTTATCCTAGCTAGCGAACGCTAGCTTCGAACACTACGGCTCTTTTGTACAGCTTAGAGATATCTAATATACGAGCCATACTACAATCTAAATTTATATATTATTGTTTTTTACTTTGGCGATAGGAATACCGAGGAAATGACGGTTGAGTTTATACATTTTATTAATATTTTAATAATGAGATAGGCAGAACTTAAATGCGCATGAAAAATGCAGCAAACTAATTTTATCAAAAGAAACTTGCTGAGAAGCGACCACAACTAATAACCAATCGGTAAATTGTTGACAGCAAATATAAAATTCTCTGCCTAATTTCAGGTCAAATTATATTGATTGGGTGATTTACTGACACTATCGATTACGTCTTCAGTAAAATGTCCATCAAATAAATCGAGGTCTGCAAAAATATAATCCTATAGTTAATTAAAAAATAAACTTTAAGCAGATCTAATGTTTTCATGTCCGAATAATTATTTAGTAAACCGTCAAACTGGAACTATATAATCCTCGAGCAAATTTCCGATCAAACTGTAGCTTTATGGGTTAAGCTATCTACTGACACTATCAATCCCATCTTTAATAGCAAACAGTAGGCAAATCGAGGTCCACGCAAATATAAATCCTATAGATAATTTCTACATAATCTTCCAGCAGATATAATATTTCCACGCTCGATTGTGCCTTAGAAATCAGGAAATAAGCAAGAAATATGAAAGCAATGTTTTCGAAAGTGAAAAGAATCGACAGAGAGATCTTACCAAGTAATGCATGTTTCTCAAGCACTTAAACCTACTGAAGTTTGGGTCAAGTTCAATCTGTCGAAACAAAACACCGCATATATATACAATACCGAAAGTTAAAAAAAAGTATTAAATAATTTTTAATAGTTTTTCAAGGTTGATACATGATCTCTTCATCTTATACTACAAAATTCTCACGTAGTTCAGATGTCACATAACTTTCGTTCCATGCGAGAGAATCTCATATCACACGCACGCCTCCTGCTGGAAAATAGTTAAGTTAGCACGTAACGGGTGAAAACATCGAATAAAGAATCTACTTTCGCTTACCGGAAAAGCACATGTTTGATCCATATCAGTGCAGTAAGGTAATTGAATCATTTGTATTCTGAAACGGAGGGGTTATTCCGCTCTTTATTTTTAAGGATTGTACACCAACTAAAGAAATCTTCTTTCTTTCTTCTTGTTTTGGTACTACAGTGTGCTCGCGCTACAACGTGATCTACCCTACGCAAAGAGCATATTACGCGGGGTTTTTGATGGGTTACGATCTCATGAAATGATCTAACGCAGACTTCTCGCCTGTAATATGAGATTTTTCTCCAACAATAAGAAGAACAAACAGAAGTGCTAGGTCCGATGGGTTGTTGGTGAAGAAGACAGCCAATCAGCAAACGGTATTTCATCACTCGTAGCATCAGTAAAGGCAAAAGCACCCAAACCGTTCCGGTCTAAACCTGGCTTTATTTATCACTTTACGTAAAAAAAATGTAATATGTAGTTAGGGAAAGGTTTAAAATGGTTTGAGGGGGTTTATAAGTGTCTAAAGTAACTGTGTGCGTGTGTTGCAAAAATTCGTATAGATTTCACTACGCGAAATTTTCACTTTGCGAGGTAGCTTGGAACACTTGCCTAGCGAAGTGAAGACTGGGTACTTACGTATGATCCCGGCGGTCCGCCAAGACAAGCGATTGTACGCCAAGATAAATTCCGGGACGCATGAAATTACTCATGGTTCAGAATACGATTGGCAACAGTTTGCTAACATATTTGACTCGAAAATAGTTTGGCCGGAATGACCGCTGGGATAATACGTAGTACCCAAGACTGCATTATACTTAGAGATAGCATGTTGATTGACTCCTTTAAGTCTCTCCAAGGAATGCTGAAAAAGAAAAAAATAACTAATAAAAATAATGGATAACTTTAAGTTAGTAATGAAATATTAGATTTTCTTATCATGGTAAACAATAAAAGTATGGACTCCTTTATTCAGAAAATATTTTCTCATAGTAAAAATAGGAGAAATTGTAACTTTGGTTCTCAGGAAGTTCTATGACTTTCATCACTTACATTAAAAACACTTTTTGATGTAAGTCTTCTGAGAGTTCTAAGTTGCCTCGGACAAATCAGCGTCTACACAGAAGATATACGGTGACAAAACCCTTACTTAACAATGATGTTCCTGTGATTATGGCAACGCTACGCTAGGGGAATCTGCCAAGGATGGGGGGGTGCCTTGGTAGGAGGATTTTCTAAGGGATTCTAATGAGTATTCTCGCTACATCTGGAGAAAACCTACCAAAACTCCAGACCGTTAGATCGACAGCCGCGCGACTGGACCCGAACCCGGAACCTTAACACTTCGGCCGTCTACCATTTTCAGTGACATAACCACTGTGCCATGGTGAGGCTTTATTTAACGCTGAAATTGCCTCAGTTAAAAAAGCGGAAATCAATAAACTTCGGAAAATTCCCCTCAAACATTCATAATACAATGGTAGTGGCCCTGGTTGTAGGAGAAGTTAGGGTACAGTGAAACAAAATTTACTAATTCTTTTTTTCTTGTTCACAAATTTGCATGTAAAAAAATTAAAAATAATGGACACTTTTAACCTACTCTTTTCCCCATCTAAATGAATTTTTATGAGTGTGTAAATAGCTTTTTCATATTTAAAAAATTACGAAAAGTAAATGTATGTGGGTGTTTCATTGTACCCCAAATATCGGGGTACAATGAAACACTTAATAAAATTTCGCAAACACCAAATAATATGAGTCAAAATTCAAATTTCAGCATATGTGTTTTATGTACATTTATAATAAACATTAGTGAAACATAAATATGAAATTTAAATGGAAAAACAAATTTAATTAAACTGTTATAGCTTCAGATGAAAACATAATACTTTTATTATAGAGGTTAGCCTATAGTTTTTCATTTTATATTGAATTTAAGTCAATCAAATTCAAAAATTAGCATTTCTGCTTTCCTTTCTGTACCACCTGAAGGAATAGGAGGTAATAGTTTAGACACAATTTGAGTTTTTTTCAGAAATAAATGTTTTCGAAGAACGCCCGAATTTGAAGCTTGGACTCAGTCTTTTGACTTACAGAACTTCGCATTCCGTTCGATTCAAGTTTATTATATCTCCAATAGAGTACATTTCTTTATATTTACACCTTTTACTTATTCACCTTCCTCGATTAAAGCATAATCATTTACAACAATACTGCTTGTGTCAAATATGTTATGTGAGAATAGCGCATAATCTGTACTGTTTTACTTGTTAGTTGAAAGACAATTTGTCGCCATCTTCAGAGTCTGATGAAGATAGTGTAAGATTTAAAAACAATTCCTTGTTAACTTTACGTGCACTAAGGAGATCTCAATCTAAATATTTAATAGTAAGATCTTTATTCTAAGTGAATGCATTCACCCGGGTAATTCTGAAACATGTTTCATTGTAAACCACATCTACAAGTGTTTCATTGTACCCTAAATTGAGGCTACAAACTAAGTGAATTTTTCCTCATTCTTAATATTTTTTTAAATCCTGGCTTTGGAAGTATATAGACCACACCATAGTGACCACAATATTTGAAAAATAAATAACTGTATGTATGAAAACAAGGAGTTAAAACGAAATTTACTTTCAATGGTGAAAATATCTCTTTTAAAAATGTGATTATCTCCAAATCACATCAGTTACTGTAACATATCTTTGTATAATATGTGTGGGAGTTTCAACTTTCTGCTGCAAATACTATTGATTTTAGAAAGCACTTTTCATTGTACCCCGGTTTCCCTCATTCTTTAGTTCAGAAGAAAGATAAGGTTGTTTACATCTCTCTCAAACTTTCTTTGCGACCTCATCGGGGCAGTCACTTCCGAGCTGAAATCCAAGATCTATCCGGATTGTCACTGGAGTAGAGCCAACCAGTCCTCCCCTTCTCATATTTTTAACTGCTTAAATTTTTTACCAAAATTGACATTTTGAGGGATGCGTCCTTGTTTTTTGATATCCTGGAGATTTTGGGTTTTCGCAGGCGATCTAATAATTATTTAGGCCATCCACAATTAGCAGCAACAACAACGAAAGTTCTTTTTTTTTTTGTACAAATGTTTGTTTATAAAAATAGGAATATTTTTACCGAAAATTTGACAGAACAAACAATAGAAAATTATGCTTTTCTTGTAAACTGAAAATCTCTAAGTTTCTTCAAAGTGTTACGTCTAAGTTCAAAGACTGAACAGTTTTTCTGTCTTACAATTTCGTTTCATACTTCTGAAAAAAATTTTACATTTTTTTTTTTCTGTTGTTTTGTGTCCCTGTTAAATCAGCGTCACATAAGTTTTCAGTGAAACGAGAGGGTGAATTTTTCTTCCTCTTTTTGTAGTACGTGTTTGCGTTACATTGGAAAGAATGATAAAATATTCTTTTAAAAATATTGAAAAACTACTCAAACTATTGGCTCTCATCGTCGTTAAATCAGAAAGGAAAGACTATTTCGTGGTCTGTGTGAATAGCGTTGCTTCCACGCTTTAGTCTTAAGGTATGTAGTGACCTAGCAAGACTGGGTTATCGTTATTCGTCACGTGAGTTATCACTTTTTCAAAATTAGTGTATAAGTTGCGTGCGATCATTGATGACTGAAGTGCTTTTTTATGTATGTTATTTGTTTGAAATAGCCGAATGAGTCTGAAATACCCATTATAAAGAATGGTTACCCGTACAACGTAATGTATAGGAATTCTTTTGTGTGTTTCTGTTAAAAAAAAAAACCTAGAGCCGTGCAGGCCTCTGCTTCTTATATTCTTAACTTCTCAAATTTTACCGGAAATGACGTTTTGAAGTATTCCCTTTGTTTCTTGATATTCTAGAGATTTTCTGTTTTGTGCTAGTGGTCTAATATTTATTTAGACCATCAGGAATTAACAACAACAAATATCCTTTTTTGTAAATGTTTATTTATTAAAATAAAGAATATTTTTTCACTGAAAATATGACAGATAGACAATACGAAGTTATGCTTTTCTTGTAAACTGAAAATCTCTAAGTTTCTTCAAAGTGTTACGTCTAAGTTTAAAGACTCAACATTTTCAATACAGTATATCGTTCCGTACATATAAATAACATGAGTAATTTCGTAGAAATTGGTGAATATTTATGGCAGTTAGAATACAGGCAGTCTTATAGACAGTTGTCTGTCATAGTTGTCTGTGTTTGTCTGTCTATACAGTAAGTCTTATAGACAGACAAACCGAAATCCTAAACACTTTTCGACCTTGTTGGAAAGTGTTGAAAATACCAGTATATTTCTTTAGCCGAGGTACACAATGTATCAATTTTGATACACAAAAGATACATATAAATTAATTTTTGAACCACTTTCTGTTAACATTTTCAGGCCAATCTTCCAAATTAAAAATTTATTCAGAAATGAAATTTTATCAATATTTACTTGAAAAAATTAGCAGATAAATTTAAAAGATGACTTGATTTTTTGAAATAGAAATTGTATTTCCATCATGAGTGGGAAAATGGACAAAAAAAAAAAAACAAACATGAAAATAGCCATTTTCATAAATTTTTACAGAGCTATCTTGATACACCCTTCTCCCCTTCAAACTTAATCCTATCTTTACTGAAATTTAAAAATAAATCTTTTATTAAGTCTTAATATTTCACTTATTATTTAAACTACTCATGAGTATATTCAGTTTTTGAAACCAATGTAAAATTATAATCAGAAATCACCCATTCTCTCATTCGGAAACACAGGGAAAATTGCATAAAAAGTTTCCCATTTAAATGACTAATACCCTGTAACTAACGCATTAGACGACAAAATATGCAAACAACTGATTTAAAATATGCCTGGATCTCAATACGGTCTGTCAAAGGCTAACAGATTGCAAAGCAGCAGTACTTTTAAAAGCCTGTCATTGAAATTCAGTATTCTCAGTTCAGACAAGTATAAAATTGTGCAGCATTTTTTATCTTATTGTTTTTAGTGTAAGACGAATTTTTTCCTTGTAGTTCAGACATGTGGCTACTGAATTTACAAGTGAAGCCTAAGATCATGCTTCAGTGCTTCAGTGAGGAAAATATTTCGGGGATAGCACGAAAGGTGAGAACGAAATATTTTACGGACCCACCTTTATACCCATAAAATATTGGGGGGTAAAAATATTTTTCTCGTTAAGGTAGCCCTCCGTAAATTTCTTACTAAAAAAGCTTGATTATTGGCATCCACTTAACAAAAATGCGAAATTTTGAGATGTGCCGAGGCCCCTATGGCCCAATCCCTGGCTTGAAGAAAAGTGCCTTCATACACAAATATATCAGCTCTGAAACATGAATAAAATTTCACTTCATTGTATTACCTGTTATTTTATTTTATTCATTTCCCTCATCGTTATATATAATTTAACTATTAGAAAAATGACTTTTACTTCGAATTTCATAAATCATGCAGTGACGGATTAATAGTGATTCAAAATTAACTGCGTGTATGTTCTTGGTTACACAATAGACTAAGAAGTCAAAAGTGAGGATTTTACGAACGGCCCTCCCTTTAATTTGGTAAATTTTGAAATAAATCAAAAAAAAAAAAATTCTTTACACGAGACAAGTGTTAGAAACTAAGTCATTAATTAACACGAGTGAATGAAAAAAAAGTGGTTTTTTTTCTTTTCTTGAAGGCCATTTTTATTATCAACCTGCTTGTCTCATTCTAACATTCTAAAATGGCACTATCTTTGTCCTCCAGACGATTGGTTGCTGTTCATGAATTCGAAATTAATGTTCTACATGATCCATCTGCCTGGTTTGCATAATGTTTCTTTGGAAGGTCAAGATCAAATGAAGGCCAGGGGGCGGAAAGAGTAAAAAATGACTAGCTTCTTTCGGTATTGGCGATAAAACTTTTTGTATTGATGACCAACAACAATAGATCATTCTCACGAATGACGTCACAGTGACACTATAAAGTAGTCTCTTGAAAATAAATCATATTGCCGGGAAAATCCGGACATTCTGCTGTAGCTGAGTGTTTCAACGTTAAAATTAGGACACTTACATTAATTTTGTAAAATTACTGTATTTATTTAAGATAGCTATGAGGGAAACATATCAATAATGGAAAACAAACTATTTAAAAAAAAAAACTAACAGATTTAAGTAAAACTTGACTGCAGAAGGCGGTGATGGATTTATAAAGATTATTAAGTAATCCATCAATGATATACCCACCCATAGACAAGTTCGCTGCAGCGAAAAAGCACAGTATAAATCTACGAGCTAAACAACTAGAATCCTTCCTCTATTTGTCAGATTTAGACAGGATCCTCAACTAAGGAATATGGTAATAAGTAACTAAAAGTTGTAAACTGTGATTTTGAAGGAGCCAGCTGCAGTCACAATAATAAACCATTTCATGCACGTCTATGGTCTATAAACAGAAAAATATATTTGTAACTTTTATTGAATGTCCCGCAGTGGCCTAGTCACTGAGCTCCGTTCCCATAAGAACACGGAAAGTGAAGCAGCACCGGCATGGACAGAGCATGGGAGGGTGAAAACCTCTCTCGGCAGGACTGCGGTAGAACCTGTACGTTAAAGGGAGCTGGTGCACGTAAAATATGTCGTAGCACCAGTGCCATCCACGTTCAAATAACACCTCTGAGGGTACCAATCCATATGCCAGGTTTCTCATATGGAATGGGTTCAAAATTAGGAGACCACTCATAGGGTCTGCCCAGTAAGCCCCCTCATAGTGAAATGACCACCATCTGCGGCCCTCGTAGCGACCAGGTCTATAGTAGGCCTCTGACCCAACCATTAGCAAGAAATTTTTTTTTTTTATTAAATCTATTATTTAAGCTGTTAGCTAAATTTCGTTTACATGTACTAACATGATTATCTGAACTTTTTCCTATCGTGTCACTGAGTTCAGCACGAAAACAATTTTATAAAATATTCTATATATAACTCCGCTCGCCTGAACTAATGAGCGCAATGATTAGTAAACATTTTTTATATATAATTATTGTCAGAGAAAACATAATAAAATGCTATTCGAGATTTTACAAAAATTCCCTCTAGCTACGAACAGAATCGCAACAGAAATCTAAAAGAACGTTAGAAGAATCTATAACATTCTACAAATATACAAGCAATAAATATTAACTCAAAAATAACCCCTCCTAGGAAGTTTAAATAAGTATAATTTTTTACTGAACAGTGAAAAAGTTCAAAAGAAATGTTTAAATAAAAAAAAGAACAAAGTAGCTTTATGTGGGAAGATATCTTTCCTATGAATCGAAAGCTAGATCCAATACAAAAGAAAAAGTGATCCCAAACGATAAAATTCCTTTCAATCAACTGATTAACCTTGGTGAAGGGGGAAATAAAACAAAAAAAGTAGAAGTAATAACTGTACGGAAGAGGTACATATTCCAGGTGGGTAGGGTGTGGTCCGCTGATCTGGGCCGCAAAGAGGGGGAAGAACAATGAGGCATCCTCGAAGGACATCTTCAACACGCGGTTGGCAACTAGAGAAGAGAGAAAAAGGTGGGGCAGAGTTAAATTAATAAAAAAAAAAGAACACTTGTGGTAAAAGTAAGGCAGGGCAAATGAAGAAGTCTAACCCCCACCCCAACAGTGTCTTGAGAAAGGACATCAGATCTTTAGAAGTCCCTGCCGATGATTCTTGTTCGTGTTGGGTCTTGGACTGATAGAGGGTTTAACCCTTTAACGCGCAGTGTTCCCGCTCTGGGAACACCAAACTCTGACGTTTTGACTGTTGCCAGTCACGAAGAATAGATTTGATTTCTATAAAAATAGTTGCGGTATAAAAAATTCAAAATTAACAGCTAACTTCATTCTATACTCCCATTGCCTGGCTAAAGTAAACATTTATTATATTATAAAGAATATAAATTACAAGAAAAGCAGAAGAATTTCAAATATATGACAAAACTTCATATTTGTAGCATATTTATTGTTCATGGAATAATTTAAAGCATCGTCGATCTTATTGCGATCTTCTTGGTTTGATTTGCAATCAAAGAAAAATTTTACATACTGTGCATCTCAATCTTCCTGGGTTTGATTTGGTTGGTTGGTTGGTTGGTTGGTTGGGGTTTAATGGCACAAGGTCCAGAAAGGACATAATGCGCCAGACTATGTGTATATATAGTAAAATATAAAGTTTTTAAGTAAAAATGTGTTGTATAAGACATGTAAAGCTATAATCTGTAAGGTCTAAAAACGGTAAAAGCAAACTGTAGAGAGGTAAAAAGGAGATAAAAATAAGTCAAGGACATCTGGATGGGGGCTCCCATCCAGATACCAGTCAGAGAAAAGTGTATACTTTACACTGAGTAAAAAATATTGATACGTCGAAGTGGGTTTAATTTGCAACCAGACATTCTGCAACGATTTTTTGATGCAGGCTTTGGATTTTCCAGCAGATGCACATTCTTTTTCTTCCTCAAATGATTTAATGGCAAAGGATGTTGTTGGTGTTGTTTCTGATGCCCCCTGACAACCGAAAATGGCGGTGCCAGATGCCCCCTAGGTAGGGAGGTGATGGGCAAAGGGGGTGCACTTTCCATTTTTAGGGCCCCAGCGGGAGGAAGTACGATTTAGCCCGTGGTCCCCTAATTTTGAACCCATTCCAGCGGAGGGACCAACCCCCTGAAATCGGCACCCCCAAAGGTATCGTTTAACAACTTGGAAGGCATTGGAACCACGACAGATTTTACTTGCACCAGCTCCCATGAGCGTACACGGTCCCTCAGTAGTCGAGCCGAGAGGAAGTTGACCGACCCAAGCACTGGCCCAGCCGGGTGCTGCTTCACTTGCCCTGTTGTAATGTGAACGAAGTTTAGCGCCCAGACCACTGCGGGACAATGGCAAAGGAACTTTTGCACTGTCCTTCCTTTAGTGAGGTGTTGGTAGGTCAATTGGTTCATATTCTGATGTTCCACATTCATCCGATCCATGAAAGATATTCCTGAATTTTTACCCTAAGTTCTAAATATTCAAGAACATCATTTTTGGAAGCACTTGACAGTCTTCGGTATTCTATACAGCTAGCAGCTATTGCGGAATTTATGAAGTGCATGATCACTTGAAAGGTCCATTTCTTTGTCCTGGTACAAATTCGGTAATAGCTTAGAACGCGGTCGGTCAAGAAAGTCGACTCCAGCCATGTACAGATTATAATTTTTCACTTTGGAAGGGCGGTTCACTAATGGCCTTATCACACTAAAGGGAAAATCCGAGCAACTTCGCGCTGGACCAACTTTTCCGACGGACTTGAAGGCGTGGTTATCTTTAAGGGTTGCAAAAGTAAACAAACTCTCTCCGACGCCAAATAGTCATCGCATCGCTGATTTAGCGTGCAGGTTCTTATTTTACTTATCGTGCGTTGGTATATTTACATCGGATCGGCAGCAATTTCGGCAGCATCGGAATGGCAGCAATCTCTAATTCCAAAGTCCACTTGAACGAGGCCATAATTTTATTCACACTTGATTCTGACATCGAGCCAAGCTGCCAAGCTTCGAACATAGACGCCATTGCTCGAAAGTGCTTATGAAGTAGCAGGAAGAAGTACTCTGATTGGCCGAAATTTCGTCCGACTCGGATTTTTTCCTTCGGAAAGGAAAAAGTTGGAGTTCACGGTCGTCAAGGTAACAGTTGAGTAGAGAAAATCGGCCGGAAACTTGATTTGCAAGGAAAGTTGGTCAGATTTTTCTCAGTGTGATAGCCCTATAAAACATAGTTCGTATCTTTTTTGGATCATCTTTTGCATGTATCTTGAGGATGCTGTCCATGCACAGAAGAAGCAAGCGCAACAGACTTACTGTCATACCATTTTACAACACAGATTTGCGCATCATTTCTAACTTTTTCATCAACTGATCCGCGACCCAATCTTTTCGTTTCAGTATCTGTTTTGAAATTAACATTTGAAGGTATATTATTCTTTCGCAATGTTCTTGTTGCTTGGCAATGAGTTTTGTAATGAAGAATCTTATAAATAAAAATGAAATTCTGTTTGTTTGTTTGTTTGTTTGTTGATTTGATTCATATACAAATCCACAAAAATGGACTTATCGGCCTGAAATTTAGCACAGATATGTAAAATAATATAGAATAACTCATAGTCCACTTTAAAACTTTGAAAGTCCACCCGTTCCTGGAATTTAAGAGATTTTTTATGCTCTTCACGCAAAAATCTTTCCGTAATTGTAACCCCTGTAGTGAAAAAAGTGTGAAATAAGGATCGTGGTTGCCATGTGTGGCGATTTTGCCGAATAAAATGCCGTTCGTATACAAATCCACAAAAATGGACCTATCGGCCTGAAATTTAGCACAGATATGTAAAATAATATAGAATAAATCGTAGTCCACTTTAAAACTTTGAAAGTCCACCCGTTCCCGGAATTTAAGAGATTTTTTATGCTCTTCACGCAAAAATCTTTCCGTAATTGTAATCCCTGTAGTGAAAAAAGTGTGAAATAAGGATGGTGGTTGCCATGTGTGGCGATTTTGCCGAATAAAATGTCGTTCGTATACAAATCCACAAAAATGAACCTATCGGCCTGAAATTTAGCACAGATATGTAAAATAATATAGAATAAATCGTAGTCCACTTTAAAACTTTGAAAGTCCACCCGTTCCCTTAATTTAAGAGATTTTTTATGCTCTTCACGCAAAAAGCTTTCCGTAATTGTAACCCCTGTAGTGAAAAAAAGTGTGAAATAAGGATCGTTGTTGCCATGTGTGGCGATTTTGCCGAATAAAATGTTTTAAATTCTCAAAGTAAAAATAAAAGAATAATAATGATTTTTTTTTGTTAGTTTATATTCGTAAGGTTATTTTTTTTTAATTATAATATCGTGTGCATGGGAAATCAGAGCAGGAATGTAATGCTTTACACGCAAAACAATAAGATTTGAAGATTTCCGAGGCTAATGTGTAAATTTTTTTAGTTTGGCGAAAAAATAAAATTTCTGAAATATGGATTTTGAGTAAGTGAGTTCTAGCGGTTTGCACAGTTTTCGGCTTGGCGCAATTTATTGAGAGCTTAAGGAAAAAGATTTTTGAAAACAAGTGCAAAGATTTTATTAGAATACAGCATTAAATTTTAATGATCCATGAAGAAATAATGCAGTTATTAAGGGATTTCAAGCGATCTAACTTCAGAATTCTCGCCATTTGAGTACATTGATTTAAGTTGGGGGAATTCCGCCAAATTTCAGAAAATTGAAATCTTCTCATTTAGTACATCGGAGTAACGATGAATAAAACACATTATAGTTGATAATTTAAAAAAAAAATCGGCTGTATTAAGGGATTCCAATTTTCAAATAAATGCGTGCTACTCTTTGGCGGTCGAACCATTTCCCATATTGATTGCTGCTAAGTCAATGCTTCGAATGATTCCCTGAAAAAACTCTTGCAAAATTGCGTATGTTGGCACTTTGGCGAGGCTTAGATTTGAAACTGGATTTTATTTGAGACTGGTATATATAATAACACTGGTTATAGATAAAAATGAATGTTGGTACGTGTTTATGAGGTTGAAAAACTCCAGCACCGTTGAGCACCGTTGCACGATGAAATTAGGTTCACCTAAGTCTTTTATGATGGAGAAGGTTTTTATGCTATCCGTTTTCCTTAACTTGCCACTTGGTGCCGCAGCACAACGTTGAATTCTATTCCGTTTAGCCGTTTGCTATGCGAATATCGTCCAACCGATTTCGATGAAATTTGGTACACGCGAATATTAGAACACGGAGAATATTTTTCAATATCCATTTTGCTGTAACTTGCTGCTAAATGGTGCTGCAAAGCATCAACTTCTATACCGTTCGACCGATCGGCATAAAATTTTTTATACTTACACATTTGAGCACGAAGAATATATTCTAACTGCGTTCCTTTTGATGTTGCTCACCACTAGATGACACTGCAATGCATTATTATTTTAACTCGCCACTAGATGACGCTGCAGCAGGCCAAATTCTTGACCATTCAAACGGTCGCTATGAAAATCAGTATACATAGCTATTTGAACAATGAGAATATTTTGGCGTTATCCATTTTGCTATAACTCGCCACTTGACGGCGCTGTAGCAAATCATTACTTTAATTAACTACTAGATGGCCCTGCAGTGTATCACTTCTTGACTGTGCAAATGATCGTCATGAAAATTGGTATACATAGATAGTTGAACACGGTCGCTATGAAAATCAGTATACATAGCTATTTGAACAATGAGAATATTTTGGCGTTATCCATTTTGCTATAACTCGCCACTTAACGGCGCTGTAGCAAATCATTACTTTATTGAACCACTAGATGGCTCTGCAGTGTATCACTTCTTGACTGTGCAAATAATCGCTATGAAAATAGGTATACATAGATATTTGAACACGGGGAAGAGTTTGGCGCTATCCATTTTTCTATAACTTACCACTAGATGTCGCGTCAACACATGAACTTCAGGACTGTCCAGCCGATAGTCATGAAAATTCGTATACATCGATATCTGAATGCGAAAAATATTTTCGCCGTATCAGTTTTGCTAAAACTCGCCACTAGAGTGCGCTACGCCGCATGGCCTTCTTCATCGTACAAACGATTGCCTTGCAATTCGGTATGCATGATTATTGGACACAATATAACGCGATATCCACTTTGCTATATCTATTTATTACAATGAATAGTAATCACCACAAATCGTAATATCAAAAAGTCCATTCATTCCCGTGCGAAGAACGGGTGCTTCAGCTAGTATCCAATAAAGTAATTGACGTAAAGTATCTGTCCATATACAGATTACAACCTGGCGGTAAGTTCTCTGAAAGTTTCAAAACAACTTTCCCTCCAGTATCTAATTCCTTAAAATCAGCATTTGTCGAATGACTAATTATTTTGTCCCCAGATCCTTCATAAATAAAGAAATCTAATCGAAGACCATCAGGCGCAGAAGCTACAAAAACTTTTAGGCCACAAGGATTTGGCTTTCCTTTGATAAACTGCCTTGCAGGTGCACCAAAAACAGGAACAATTTGTTCATCTATTGCTATATTAGATGATTTTTCGTTCAGTAGGCATCCTGCCAGAACTGTTTGTAGAAGGGGTCTTACCTTCCTGAATTTTTCTTTTGATTTTTCTTCATCTTGTACTATTAAATCGTCTCTTAATTTCAAGTTGTTTCTTATTAAAAAGTAGCGATTTCGACACATGCTGTCAGCAATTATAGGAACACTAGTTTTCTCATCCCAATACATTCGAATTCTGGGATATTTCAAGTAAGACATAATTATTGTGATCGCAAAGAACTGTTTTATTTCAGATTCTGTAAGATATGAATTTCTTCCTGTATCCCTTAAATATTGTCTGCAGTTGATGAATTCAGTCAGCATTTTGAAAATATCATTCGGTATATACCTGAGAATGGTGATCATGCATATTTTTATGGTATGTGCTCAAATATTTCGAGTTTTCTAAGAGGCGGAAAAAGACATTATTTAATTTATTTCTGCGTTTATTGTAGGCCATAATTTTTAAATTATAATTTCCAAATATTCTATTTCATTGTTTGTGACACTTTTTTTATTTTAAAATTTTCATAAAATAAATTACGTGTGCTATCTGATTGTAAAAATTATTTTATTTAATTATGTATAATCATGATTACTTTTAAGTATTTTTATTTTACTGATGAAACAATTTACAATTATGTTTAAACAAAGTATCCTTTTGCTCTTGGGTTGAGGGTAAAATGATCCTTTAGGTACTTTTTCAAAATTCTATTTTTCTAATTATTCGATTGAAAAGATTATTGCAATATTTTTATAATGCAAAATACAGTCAACTCCGGTTATAGTAAACCTCTGGGGACCATCCAATTTTGTCCATTATATTCGAAGTTCACTAAAAGCGACGTGTCCCCATGGTGAACAGAGATACTGTATGTGAATCGGGACTGATGGTTTACGTTCACTATAGCCGAAAGTTCACTATATCTGGAATTGACTGCATAGTGTAAAACATATTTAAAAAATGTCAAAGTTTTATTTAAACATTTATGTCATTTATACATGCTTTCCCCTTAAAGGGATCATTTTTGACCACCTTCCCCTACATATGAATTTAACTTAGGTTGAATTGTTATTTTAAAAAACTCTGTTTTATCTTAATGTAATTTTAACCTTCCCTTACAATAAAATCTGACACTTTTTTAAAATTACTATAACGTCGTTAATTAACTCCTGAAATGGGTAGATATTCAGTTAATTTACTGCCAGCCTAAAGCATTGTTAGTCTTTTCTTCAGCTCTAAATATATAACTGAAGATTAACTTCCCGAATACTTTTACAGTATCGTTGAGCTCCTCAAAATTAGCATTCAAATCCGTACCTCCAAGTTGCGAGAACGGAGATAGGATCTCGAAATAATACAGGAATGTCTTCATACAGTCGGTACAAGCTGATAAATGCGTTCGGTGATTTCCAAGTTTCCATGTATGGGTGGTGTAATCTACCAAGGGCGCCATAATTCAATTTTGTTGCAAGGCCTTGAATATTGCTGGATTAGACCAGACTATCAGTCCATGTATATTTAAGTGAGATTGCGTGAATTAATTTCGCATAGTTCTTCAAATTGTTTTCAGTTTGTGAAAAACTGTTATGTTAAATTTAGTTAGCCCGTTGAATATAGATTAAAATAATTCAGTACTTTGATTTAACTCTTTGAAGCGCAACCATTTCCCAAGGTCGAAAGAGTGCAGCCGTTGACATCGCACGATTTAACATTTTTGACACAGCCGTCTGTGTCAAAAATGTTCTTCACCACCGTGACACGCACTGGGTGATTCCATCAAACGCCATCTTGCTGGCAGTTAAATCGTACGATGGCAATGGTTGCACTTTTTCGGCATTGGGCAATCGATCTAAATGTTCCCCTTAACCCTTTAACGCGCAGTGTTCCCGCTCTGGGAACACGAAACTCTGACGTTTGGACTGTTGCCAGTCACGAAGAATAGATTGGATATCTATAAAAATAGTTGCGGGTGACAGAGCTCCACGAGAATCCTTTACTTTTTAGCACGTCATTTCCCGTCAAAAAAATTATCACGATTCTTTTTAACAGCACTGACATCCGCTGAAAAATGGAAGAATGCGAGAACAGCTGGATAGATTGCCCGCCACAGCCAGCTGTCGTCAAAAAAGGGGTCTCTAGATCTGTGGCACGCGATGAACGTTTCGATCGTCCGCCATCTTGCTGGTAGTTAAGTCGGGAGATGGCAACGGCTGCCCTTTTTTCAGCATTGGGAAAGGGTTAAAAGAGTACTGGCATGTAATAAAGAGTTAACAAATTTGCTACTGATGAGGAAGAAATCGTCAGATTAGTTTTCTATTCCTCGCCTCTTTCACTAACAGGGGGGGGGGACACTGTAAATTATCCAAAATTCAGAAAAATCTTAAATTTGGAATCATTAAGGTCCGGTGTGCACCAGATTTATTATTTTGCACTATAGTACAATTCTTTCTCTTCACTGTAATAATTTAAAAACAGTGCACAAAATTGAGTTTGTCTGTGAAAGTTTATCGAGATTGCTATGTAATAGGCCTTTTATCTCTATTGTTTTATGCACATAAGTAAAGTTTTATTCCAAAGACAGTCGTTAACAATAATTTCAGAAAACCCAACAGAAGTACAAATACAGTAAAAATTGAGCTTAAGTACAATATACATATACACATTTTTAATGTCATAATTGCACTACATTATTTGACAGGCTAAAATGCTCCAGAAAAGTATGCGTTTTGTTACTCAAAAGCATTTGTTAAAGTCATTTTCATGATAAGACTTCAAAGAAATCGTATGTTTTCATGAGAAATTGGATGAACATAGTATGATGCAGGAAGTATTCTAAAAAGATTTATGACTAAAATAAAAATTGAACAAATTTGTGTTTAAACAAAGACATGTTTCGGATTTTTTTTTTCATTTCAAGTACGTATTATTCTTTATTTGTCTCGATGATTGTATGCATATTTAACAAATATTCATACAGAAAAGAATTCTGATTAGATCCAAATACCTAACTTTTTGTACTGATATAACTTAAAACTGCAAGAAAAACATATTTACTAAATCTCTTTAAGAAAACAATGGCAACAATAGCTATTTTTATAATTTGTTTTAATATCCACAAGAGTAAAAATGTGGATAGAGTAGAAATTTCATAAAATTTAATAACGTTTATTTTCAGAAACAAATTATTAAATAGTGACACCGAATTTTTAAATGGTCTGAGTAAAATAAATAATTTTTTTTTTCTTCTTGGTTTTTTTTAACTTACTTTATAAATATTCTTTTCAGGAATAAATACAATTTTAAAGCGTAATATTGCATGGATATTTTTTATCAGAATTTTTTGGTTAAAATTAATGATAGATGGTTTTAATATTTTGTGAAAGAATAAAATTATTTTAAGTTACTGTGAAATTCATTTAATAGTTCCTAGGATATGCAAAATCGTTGGATCATACCTTTAAAATAAAGCACTACAGTTCATTGAGATTTTAATATTTTTATACAGTTTTGTTTATTTATTACGCTATTTGATAAACAAGTTCTGAATGAATACGTAGTTGTATCTATGAAATTAGCACACCACAGAATTGCCAGCTTGATGATGGATAAACCAATGGCAGTGATTTTGTATCGTTCATGTCATATGTGTAACGACTAGAGGTGGAGAAAACCGTTATTTTCAAAGAACAGTTGTTCACCGTTCCCGTTCTTTTTTAAAGAACAGTTCTTTTTCCTGTTCCTTTGAGAACAGGTTCTTTGATTTATGGTAGCTTTATTATGACTATTTTATTCAATTTAAAAATGAAAATATACGTATTTTTTAACATGTATTATACTTTAGTACAATTGTAAAACCCGCAGTGGTCTGGGCACTAAACTCCGTTCCCATAAGAACACTAAAAGTGAAGCAGCATCCGGATTGGACAGTGCTTGGGAGGGTCCACTTCCTCTCGGCTCGACTGCTGTGGGACCGTGTACCCTAATGGGAGCTGGTGATGCGACGGACCCCCTAATCGGAGCTGGTCCGTCGTGGCTTCAATGTCCTCCAAATTGTTAAACGATACCTCTAGGGGTGCCGATTTCAGGGGGTGGGTCCCTCCTCTGGAATTGGTTCAAAATTAGGGGACCCCAAGCTGAGTCGGAGTTCCTCCCACTGGGGCTCATTAAAATGGAAGCAGCCCCTTCCGCCCATCGCCTGCCTATTTGAGGGATCTGGCACCGCCCGCGGGTTGCCAGAGGGCATAAGCAACAACAACAACAATTGTAAAATGTTTTAAAAAAAACTTTGCAACCAACATTCTGGCTTTCTTCAATCAAGTATGTTAACAGTAATTTTTTGTAAAAATATTTAATTATATTAACGTTCTATAATATACTGTTAAATATGCACATCTTTTTAAAATCAAAATTTTTTCCGATGCTTTTTATTTACTTTTGTTATCCTTACTCATAGCACGTAAAACTGAAATTCTAGAGAGAATTATTTAGGCCAGGCTTAATTTTCGATTACTTACCTGAGTAATACAATATTGCTTACATTAGTAAACAATATTTGATTCTGAAAGCTCCTAAAATGACATAATATTCATAACTGTTTGATTAGACTTGTCGGTATTTTAATGAAATATAATGAAACAATACAGAAGAGCTAAAGAACTAGTATACTTCTTCTGTGTCGCTTTCATTAATTTAAAATCCGTATTTAGTAAAAGACAATATTACAAAATCTTCATTTTTTAAACATTAATTTACTTGAGCTGAATATAAATTTAAGTAAAGTAATGGCTGATTCAATATACACGATATAGATATATGATTGTATATACTTCATACACAGCATGATAAACATTATTAGATTCACTTAAAAAATATAAATTACAAATTTTTGTTCATTTTTGACTGGATTAATTTATTTAGATAATTTTTATCATTATTTACAACACATAAAAATGATCCAACCACAGAAGTGTTTATTCAACGATTCGATGAACAATATTCCAAGATGCTAATGCAATAGCTAAATCTAAACTAAGAGAAAAATCAATTCCAACGAAACACCAGTTTTGTTTTTGTTTTTTCTGCTTCAGCACTACTACAGCAGACCACCGAAGCTGATAATCTGCGATGAACTCCCCCCCCCCTTTCCTAGTCTTATTCCCAGTCCACGCCATAAATTTCATGATAAAGCGAACGGAAGATGCAATTTCCAGCACCCCCACTTTGGAATACATTCGGGAAAGCTTCGACCCTATAGTCAAAGTCGTAACTCTTGGAGGAGCGGGAGGGGGAGGGGGGTTGTAGGACCGCTGGAGAGGGAGTACCCCCTTCAAGGCCATACCCAGGGGTCTGGTCCAACACGCCCCCGAAATTTAAACTTTTGTTAACAAACTAATAAAGATGAAGGCTTTGTGAAAAATTCAACCTTTCTTTCGTTTGGTCCCCCTCCGAAATTTTTTTCTGGATACGGCTCTGACCCCTTGTATCCGGGGAGGTGAATCAGGAAGTCTGCTCCCCCCCCCCCGAATTTAAAATGTTTTTAACAAAATAATAATGATGAAATCGTTTTATGGAAAATTCACCCTTTTCCGCCGTTCGGTCCGCCTTTTTACCTTAAAAAAAATTTATTGTTCCAGGTCTAGCTCCAAAAGGTTATGGATCCGGCTCGAATAATAATTTAAAAAAAAAAAAATTCATTCTTTGGCTGCGACTACAAATAAAAATATATGTCTCGGGCTCCAGCTGAAAAGATATGGCTTTGGTTCCAACGACAAACATTTTTAGCTCTAAAGTTTAGACTCTAACTTAAAATATTAAATAAATCCATCTCAAGTTTAAAAAAAAAATCATTGTGTAGCCTTCAGGTTAAAAATATACGGCATGGACCTGCACATTTCCAATGGGGGAGCCGACAAAAGAGTCGATACACTCTTAGAGCTTAAAAAGAAAAAAAGAGTAAAGTTTCAGCTTAAAAAGTACATGCTCCAGCAAAAATTAAAGACTCCGTTTAAAAGGCTGTAAGTATCAGGCTCCAGATTAAAAATAATACGCGTGTATAAATATGTCGATTGCTTCGACTACGATTTAAGAAAATGAATACAACTTTGGCATATAAATTGGAATATAAATTTAAAATGGCTCCGAAAATCCAGATTAAATGGCTTCCGACCAGGGCCATACCTAGCAAATAATTTCGGAGTCGGGGAGCATGGTATATCGGGATAAAATTTTCAGGATATATCCCCCACACCCAATTTCTGTCTAATTTAGCAAGATTAATTTTTTTTATTATTTCGCAAACATTTCGTTCATTTATACATCACTGCATTTCATACCCCTCACCATGGGCGCCGGCAGAATATTTCCCCAGGGGGGGGAAAAGACTATTCAAGGGGGAGGGGCAAAGACTACTTCAACGTATGGTTACCATGTTGGAAAGAGCAAAAAAGCAAGGGATAACACTGCATACAAAAATCCAGGGGGGGGGCATTGCCCCCCTTGCCCTATGCTGCCGGCGCCCATGCCCCTCACCATCCCCACACAGAAAAAATTTTCTGGCTACGTCCCTGTATAAATACACCATGTACATATAATGTAATAACTTCGGGGGGGGCGGCGTCCGAACTCATAGGACCCCCCCCGTCACTCCAGGTCTTACGGCCTTGCTTCTCACTCCAGGTCTACAACTTTGACCCTAGCTCAGAACTTAATTAAAGCAAAAGAACAGGGAACAGATCAATAATAGAACACCTTTCACGGTTCACCAAAGAACACTTCGTTTAACCTGTTCAGCAAAAAAAGAACGTTTTTTACTCCGTTCCCGAAAAGAACACCTTAGCTCTCCGTTCCCCGAAAGAACGCCTTAGCTCTCCGTTCCGAAAAGAACGCTGAACTAGGTGTTCCAGCTCACTGATCGGAGAACTCCTCCAGCCGTGATCAAAGAACTTGTTCTTTTTCAGCCAATAGGAGAGGGCTGCTCCGGAACAGGTTCTTTTTCAGCCAATAAGAGATGGCTAAGAGCGTATGAAGCGAAGGCGCGTTTTATATGGAGATAGTGTAATGCTTATATTATTGTTTGACGTTGATAAAATATTTTTTTTCGATCTGTTTGTGTTTCAGACTATTATTTTCTTCATTATTAAATTTTTTACTTTGATTGAAATTGAGTAGTTTGGCTGGAATAATAAAAATTGACGAATTTTTTTCCTGTGAGTGCATTTCGTATTGAACATATAAGAAAGCTTCTTATTCTTAGCCCGGGTCCACTCTAAAATTATGGTAGGTTGGGTTAAAAGTTCTATCCCCCCCCCCCAGATAATCATCTTCGTTATCATTATTTCTCAAAATAACTAAGATTCCACAATTAGAATATGACAAAGCTAAAATTGTGAACTTCTGTCCCCACCATCAGATACGTAGCCAATGTGGGGGAGGGGTCTGGCCCCCCAGAATTTAAATTTTTCTTATCAAAAAAATATTAATCATTCCTTTCAATGAGAAATTTCACCTTTAAGGCGTTTTCCAAAATTTCTCTTTTCAACGCGCTTTCCTGCCATAAAATTTTGAAGCGTCGGACCATAATGAACTGAGAACATGTTTTTGCCGTGATCACTGAACAGGGTGTTCCCGTTCTTTCTTGAGAACAGGTTCAAAAGAACAGGGTGTTCATTCTTTCCCCATCTCCAGTAACGACAGGAGTACGAGGTGTTTTTAAGGGACTTAAGATGGTTGTAACACCTTTAAAAATAGGTTTTTGAGAGAGTAATTCATTTGATTCGCTTAAAGAAACGATTTTTTTCTTTAGTTTAATTTTAAACTTATACAGTGTTTGGCGGCCAGTAGCACAGCGTCAACAGAAAAGACAGGAAAACTTCCCCCTTATTTGGTAGCGTGTGTGGTAAATTTATCCCCCCCACACACACACATACACATACAAATACATAAAAATTGGTCAAACATTAAAGTCCTTTAACTGAAAATTACAAGTTGATTCAAAATTAGTGTGACCAATTTTAAAAGCATATAATTTTTTATGGTAACTTTAAATCGCTTTACCCCCAGTTTTATTCTTAAAAATGAAACGTTCAAATTAACAATTGAATTACTTCTATTAGTGGGAGTAAATTATGGCTCCGAAACTAAATCCTCAAACTCGAAACGAAATTTTAAAGTTTTTGAAGGATGGCTGTTCAAATTCTGTTATAAATAAAGCATTTAAAAATAAGAAAAGACATTTTTCGAATGTATTACTATCTAAACTTCGAAAAGAAATAAAATTTGACTGACAACCAAAAGCTCCTGGAAAAAATTCGGAGGAAAAGAAGTCCTCGGTAAAAAAAAAAAAAAAAGAAGCAGAAAAGACTTACCGCTGTAGAAAATCATCTGCCTGAAATAACTTTAGCAAAGAAACTACAGGTATCACAATCGATAGTTTGTCGTCAGATAACAGAATATTGGCGATAAAAAGAGTGAATAAACCATTCTATCATCAAATGCTTAGAAAAACCGTAGGAAAACGAAGGAAACTTTCTTGGTCTCTGTATTTAATATTACGCTAAAGTAGGTACAAAACATGGATAACTTCGTTGGAAGACTGCTCCGTCTGTCATCCAAAACTGGCAAAACGAAGATGCAACATATTTCACGCGAACAGTGTCGCAATGATTATCAAGGCTTAAAAAAACATTTTTTGTAGAACCAAAGGCTAAAATTGGTGCTAAATACTATCAGAATAAAATTTTGAAGTACATGATTAAAGGAAGTAAACGTCTTCACCCTCAAGGAAACTTTCTTTTTTTTTTTTTTTCTGAACCAAGATTCTGCACCATGCTATACTGCAAAATCAACTATAAAATGGCTGAAAGATAAAAAATAAATAAATTTTCTTCCTCCTGAGAAATGACTATCATCATCCCCGGACTGTGCTCCTTGCAGTTATATTTTATGGGGATACTTAAAAAAAAAAACAATTAAATAGAGGTAAAGTAAGAACGCTTCAAGGGTTTCAAAAAGCAATCAAAGAGGAAGATGGAAAAATACCTCCAAAATGGTCGAAAAAGTTTCTTTTGTCTTGGCCTAAACGTTTACGTACAGTGTACTATGCCAAAGGAAACCACATTGAAAATTTCATATAAATAACTTAATTCAGTAAAAATTCATGATCCTCTGAAATTAGTCACATTACTTTTGAATCAACCTGTAATTACATTTACCCAAGCACCTTCAAATTGGAAAATTTAGCTTCGAGTTCTAAAATCCATTTTGAAGCTATGAAAACTAGCCGGCAAGCATGCTCTTTCCCCCATGTTCAGCAGCCCCAAGTTGGCTGTGTGATGTGGTTGACGGGCAGCTCAGAATGAAAAGTAAACGTGTCAAAAATCATGATCATAAAAATATTTAAAGTACAATTACATATGACAATAACCTGGATCGGTAGCACTCAGAAAAAAACATTTTAACACTTTAAAATGACTGCTTGTTTCTTTTTAAAACTTTGCTTCGTTTTTAAAAAATAAATATATTTCCTGTAACAGTAAAATATGTTTGATTAGCGCAGAATGACAATATTTATGTATAGTCAAGGGTTAGTATAAGTATAAAAGGGTATCTCAAAACAGTTTGGAAATTCCAGCTCTAGCCATTAGAAAAGTGCTAATAGAAATTCGTTGAATTCGTTTTTTATACAACCCTTTCGAATTCAACCAATATCACAGCGATGTAGAAGAACCATTGGGATGCAATTCCCAACGATGACAAACAGCAGTCGTTGCCATTGCTCCATTTAACTGCCGGCAACATAGCAGTCGATCGAATCGCCACACAGCTAAAGAACTTTTTTGACACAGCTGGCTGTGAAGGCCGCACACAGAATGTATTTTGTAACGAAATATAAAATTTATGATTCAACGTGTGCTGTGCAGCTGCACAGCAAGTTGTTGCGGAAAAGCTTTCTGTCGCACGCGATTGGCGATTCGATCGACCGCCATGTTGGTGGTAGTTAAATAGAGAAACGGCAACCACTGCACTTTTTCCACGTTGGGGTCTTTTAACCATAGTTTTGTGCGATTAGCTGTGAAAGCTCTGAAATTGGGTGGTTTCATGGACCGACTAACGCGTTAAGCTCAACTCATTTAACCCTTTGAAGCGCAACCATTTCCCAATGCTGAAAAAAGGGCAGCCGTTGCCATCGCTCGACTTAACTACCAGCAAGATGGCAGACGATCGAAACGTTCATCGCGTGCCACAGATCTAGAGACCCTTTTTTGACGCAGATGGCTGTGCCGGCACAGCCAGCTGGTAGTTAAGTCGAGCGATGGCAACGGCTGCCCTTTTTTCAGCATTGGGCCATCTATCTAGCTGTTCTCGCAGTCTTCCATTTTTCAGCAGATGTCAGTGCTGTTAAAAAGAATCGTGATCATTTTTTTACGGGAAATGACGTGCTAAAAAGTAAAGGATTCTCGTGGAGCCATGTCACCCGCAACTATTTTTATAGAAATTCAATCTATTCTTCGTGACTGGCAACAGTCAAAGCGTCAGAGATTGGTGTTCCCAGAGCAGGAACACTGCGCGTTAAAGTGTTAAAGGGCACCCTTTTTACTCCTTTAATATTCAGTTCTCGTGAATCAATGGCCATTTTCAAATACTGGTAATAATAATAAATCGTCTAAAATCGAACTGGTGTTTTTTTTTTCCTCAGTTCGAAGTACAAATTAATTTAATCGTTACAACAAATCGATTATTGCAAAACTAATACCATTCAAATCACCCTTTCTTGTTCTTCAAATAAGCTCAAAATAAGTAAGCGGATTAGCAACAAACATCTATTTATCATTGTCCTAGCACATTTTAATTTCCATGTGTAAACAGGTATGTTAGATTGCCATTAACAACAGAGCCGATAATTGCTTCACGCTAATAGGACAGCCGCACCCGTGCCGCAAGCGAGATGGAACTGAACGTTCAGGCAAACCACGAAAGCAATGACGTCAAAGCGGTGCGTTGGACTTCATTCCGCATTCACCAGACGTACCGCAAATTTAAAAAAAAGAGAGAGAGAGAACTGATGTCTCAGCCTTCGTTACTCTGTTGAATGATGTTCTTGTCAAGCTTTTATGCAATTCAGGACAATCGAATCGACATTGGTTGAATAAGTGTGTCTCTTTTAGCATTATAAAGTGAATCTTTTCTACGTCCATTGTTATTTTAACCCAATTATGTTCTTTAACCAGAATGAAGAGACGAACGGTTAAAAGTCAAGGTTTCAGAAAGCTGTACGTAGATAGTCTGTTAACTGGGTGACAGTACTTCAATGACACTAGTTAATCATCATACTTTAACAGATTACAGTGCATTCGAATAATTAATATTGACTGGCGTAACCTAATGATCATCGTGGAAAAACTTTCAGTTTCATAAAATACATTTTAGATTCCGAAAGCTTGGTAAAGAATTCATAATTTTCGAAATCTGTAAAATTAGCGTTAATGATTCAATATCATTAATGATTCGATATCATTAACATCCTTCAAACGGTGGTGTGAAAAAAGTAATGAGGACACATAAACATGCAACACCCAGAGCCTTTGTAAAATATAAATTTTTAATTCGCTTTTACTCAGCAGAATACATTAATAAAAACTCCGGCTTTCTATATGCATCACATAAGATTTCAATAATAATTTACATCGATATTTTAAACACTATTCTTTCAGTTTCGTATAGAACTCAGTAGGAAACTGAGGCAGGTAGAAGGACTGTTTCACATGAGCTAGTATAAAATAATGAACAGAGAGGTAACAGAAAAATTCGAGCCCCCTCATTTCTACAGAAACATTTCAAAGAGCCTTTTTAAAAAACAGATTGAGACACCTTCAGACACAAGATCGGCCGGTAAAGTTATCCTTACGTTGGTGAATTGAATAATCGGAATAAAATTCTTCGAGATGTATACTACAGTATTCTTTTCGCCGGAAACGAATACAGATTGTAGGTACCGTTTCTTTTGTGCCCGAAAGACATTTCTTAATATCTAAAACTTCATCGATAAGTTATCTCTGCTGTTTCAACTCCCAATGTCAAGCAGTAGAAAACGACAACGAACACACAATACCCAGCTCATTGATAATAATTGTTGCTGTCGTCTTGTCCAACAGTTTGTGCAGAAGAGTCAAATAGGGCCAAAAGCATTCATTCTTCTCGTATGACAGGAAAAAATGACAACGAACCATGGGCGCCGGCAGCATAGGGGAAGGTTGGGCAATGCCCCCCCCCCTGGATTTTTGTATGGAGTGTTTTTTCTTGCTTTTTTGCTCTTTCCAACATGGTAACCATACGTTGAAGTAGTCCTTGTCCCCCCTTGAGCAGTCTTCCCCTCCCCCCTAGAGTGGTCTTTGGACCCCCCCCGTGGGAAATATTCTGCCGGCGCCCATGCAACGAACACCTGATACCCAGCGCATTGATAATTGTTGTTGCTGTCTTGTTCCAAAGTTTAGCGCAGAGGAGTAAAAGGGGACCAAAAGTATCTTAAAAAAGTCCCCGCGACGTCAACAATCTTCGAAGAATAGTTCATACTCGGATCAGTAATTTAAAATTTCATCATAATCAAGTCTTGTTAGCAAGCGCTAGTGAAAGAATTACGTCGAACAGATGAATTATTCCGTTGCGGGCGAAATAATTTGATGCCCCTCACCTCGTGCGTTCCTCTAGCACTAATTTTGCAAATTTTATTCATCATCTCTTCTAAATAACGGAAAAACATGACAAATTTCAAGCTTTTAATTTAAGTATTCTAAGCTGGACGTTTATTAAAAAGCATAAATCAGTCAGGTCGTCTAACTTTTGTTAATTTAGATTGAAGTATTGTTGTACAAAACTATAAGAATATTTTACAACGATGAAAACATTATATAGGCATTGTGCATCATTGCTATTAGGGCAGGACGGTCCAGAAGATAAAGTCTTGGATTTGTCGACAAAAAGTGCTCGGCTCGATTCCCAGCTGTGCATATGTACACTTTAAATTAAAGTGTCCATGCACATCTGCCCAGGTGAAGAAATAGTCCAAGAGCCAGTGACCGCCAGACCTTCGTCATAGTATAAAAGCTGAAACTTTCTCTGCGCATACCCCCCAACAGAGGTAGGAACAATCGGCCACTATAAAGTTTGGAGGATCGCGGCTTTGTCAGGTAACAGGTGGCAAAGGTGTATAAAATTGCCGAAAATTTAGTCATTTCATAAAGCTTAATTTTTTTTATATTTTCTTCTTCTCAGTACTAGAAATCACTTTATCCCTTGCCAGACACTTTTCCATCGTGGCAAACCCCCGCCAGACAATCTCAAAGTCATGGAAAACTGTTGTGTTCGTAAACTCCCGCGACGAAGTACGTCAAGCTGTCACAAAGTGCCAAGCCCATTTTATACTGCTACTTCTGAACTTACTTACGCGCGAACTTTCTTGCAGCGCGCTCGTAATAGAATTATGTTTTTCAAGACTTTGAGGTTGTCTGGCGGGGGTTTGCCACGATGGAAAAGTGTCTGGCAAGGGATAAAGTGATTTCTAGTACTGCGAAAAAGAACCTATAAAAAAATTAAGCTTTATGAAATGACGAAATTTTCGGCAATTTTAGACACCTTTGCCACCTGTTACCTGCCAAAGCCACGATCATCCAAACTTTATAGTGGCCGATGGTTCCTACCTCTGTTGGGGGGTATGCGCAGAAAAAGTTTCAGCTTTTATACTATGACGAAGGTCTGGCTGTCGCTGGCTCTTGCTCTAAAAGGAAGATGATCAGCAGCTGTGTATGTACAGTGTGGGGCCCAGCATATGTACAGAACTGCGAAAGGAAGGAAGATGGAGAAGAATTTAGTAGTATATGGAGGGCAATTGTGCGCATGTAAATTGGAGTGCACATGCGCACAACTGCCCTACATGTGAAATAGGCCGGTGGCTATCATTACAGAGGATTATTTGTAGCTAATGTAAGCATAATGATAGTGTATAATAATGTGATATTGAAAATAAATAAAAATAATTATTTATTTATTTATTTATTTTGAAACTTTCAGTCCGAAATTTTTTTTTCTACATCTCACTGTACATTTTTTCACTGAGCCTGTGTGATGTGAATAATTCGCGATCTAATTAATCAGTTACATACATCATAGCCTTTATTACATTATAAATATTTCCGAGAATCCAATGTAATTAAACATTTTAGAAAGCAATTCAAATGTTGCATGATTTCAAGCGTAGCTAATCGGCCGTAATTCCACTAGCAAAACAAACTGTGGACTGACAGTAACAGTCGAACTGTATGTCTCATGCAATTTTCAGAAAAAATTCATCAACATAAAAATGGGCAAGGAGCGATCCATTATTTTTTGGAAATATCGCGAAATGGCGTATGTTTAGTATTTTTCTCAGGGTATTTTGCAACTCCTATAGGGACACTGTTTGTGTCAATTCACAGTACAATCTGTAAAGCGACATTATAAATTTTTCCGAGAATCTAATGCAATTAAACATTTTAGAAAGCAATTAAAAAGTTGCATGATTTTCAAGTTGAACAGCCTTAGGACAACTACTGAGTAACTTGCTATTTCATAGTCGAAGGTAATAGAATGGACGACTTAGCTCTTTTCGGGATCTCGAAACTTTTCACGGTGGAAGTGGCATACTTTTTTACAGGAAGGAATGTTTTTGATGGTATCTTAACATAAGTACAAATAAACTAATTATGTCAGGCACTTCAAAATTTTGAAACTGTCTCTTTACAATCTGTACTACATACTGAAATAAACGATAAACCTGTATGAGTTTCAAAACTTTTAGAAAAAATTCTTAAAAATCGGAAATTTTCACAAAACGTGTCACTCTTCGAAAAATCCTGCAGCTCCGATCCATGTTTAAGACTTTTTTCTGAAAATGTCACAAAAGCCACAGCTTTTTCGCCTATTGTAGTGTGTAAAGTAGCTTATGAAGAACCCTCTGGAATTTTTTGGAGACCATGGTGCTATTAGTTTATTTCAATTTGTGTACCAAGACTAAAAAACAGAGGTTTTTCCTTCGAAGAACAGCCTTATGGTTCTATCTCTTGCACGATGGCTACAAATTTCCGTAAAGTCAGTCCACTGTCTATCTTTGTATTTCTTTGGTATCTCGACTTCGGTGTTAAAAAAACGTCCACAAAAATGGGCGTTACGTGCATCTGAACTTGTTGTACTCAGCTATAACTGGCTCTTGAGCTATAGTACTGCTGAAGTCTACATTAATTAAACAGATCTATTTATCCTGGCCTCTCTTGATTATGCTACATAAACTTGACCGCACGCGAAAAACTGCAGAACCAGTCTGTATGAGGGTACTCTTTAGACTTAGTCCTTAGCTTTTATGTATAGTTATAACATGTGATATACATATTGGATACTGTCCACAATGGTCATATCTCCTACTAGTAATTTCAAATTTTATTTTGACTGGGCTAAGCTTGTGTAGCGATTTAAAATTAATGTGCTGAGAATAACCCGAAGAAGTAAAACAGCATGCAGATATTATCAGCCAACCATGAAACTGAATCTTTCATGGCACACTGCACACTATTCATACTATGCAGTTAATGTTGGTATTTAGCCTAACTTGATAGGATTAGTCCTGAACTAGGAGTAGGGATTTCGACTTATAATTTCATAATCAAGAAAAGTTACTGGTTTTAGACTTTCCTTTGTCTTCTCTTCTTAAATACTAACTGTATTCCAAATTTCAACTTTGCAGACCCACTTGAAGTATTTTAGAATTTTGATGATCGATGAGTCAGTGGCAAAACAGCGAAACTTTGATGGCAGGTAGTTTCGAAACTATGCTTATTAGAAACTAGTAATTTGGTACTTTAACTAAGCAAGTTAGGTAAAATCTCCAGCGAAATTTTCATGGTCCTGCTTGCATTTGTAAAAGAGATATAGGTAGCTAAAAAGTGCCTTGAATTGCTTCTGGAAAAGGGTTCCCGATGGCAGCCGTTCTCTCGACTTGGCAGGGCCACTGCAGTGCCTTCTGATAACTTATCGTTAACAATCCTAAAATCATATTCTTAATTTGTAAAATAAAATCAAGAGATATTAAAGAATTAGCCTATGATAAACAGACCTAAAGGGGATATTCGCAAAACAACTAAAGTCATGCGTAATTATCTAATGATAACATTTTGTTTCTGAAGAAACATATCAGATTTGTGAAATAAAATACGTGCATTTCACTAGCAGGTTCTGTGTATAGTTCAAACCAACATTTTTGTTGAGATCAGTAATGTGCCGCTTAACTTGTAAGCTGAACTACAAAGAGGGGATATTATTTTTGTAAAACCCATAGAAACAAAAATTATGAATATTTAGAATTCTGCACCGACGACAAAATAGGTGATTGCCAGAGTTACCAGAGTCATTGCTGTAGACATAAAGTTTGGATAGGAGAGTAATACAGATGGGGAGATAATCCTGTGCAAAGTTTCTGTACCTGGTAGTGTTAAAATAATTCAATTTGCCAAACCTGCACACATTTTTATTCGGAGACTTGGATTTTATAGCGTCGGCGTACCACCGAGAAGAGAAGCTTTACCTCAAGCTACCTCAAGTTTCTATTTAAAGTGGTGGGGGGGATGTCCGGTATTTTAAACCTTATTTTTACTAGAGTTAATATTAATGTTTCAAAATAGCTGCTCTTAATAGTTGCTTTACATTTTCGGAGAGGGCCCGGGCCTGCTAGACCCCCCCTTTTTTAAAATACGCCCTTGACTGACACATCTCAAAGAATACAATCAAAAAATACATTTGGACAGAAAATAGTTTGCTTATAAGCATTGTTCATAAATTACTTGCTTGGAACTCCGGGAGTGCATACTGAATTGAAATTCACGCCCACATTAAATTTTAGCGATTTCAGTCTAAAATTTCCCTGACGGAAGATATAAAGAAAACGACAGACGTCACAAACGACCTCGCCTTATTAATAAAATAATAATCGACACATTACGCTTATTTTTCATTGGTTTTTGTTCTTGGGTGTCTCCTGACTCTGGTTGTCACCAAAGATCTTTTCCACCATCAACGATTTTTTCTTCCACGTCAAAGCATCCTCCTCCCAAGGATTCTTTTTTTTTTTTCAATTCCAAGGTCACGGAAACTTGGAACAAAACAAAGAATGGAAAAAAAGGCGAGGTCCCATTCTAATTAAAATTGACTTGTATTAATTCTATTCCGATGAATCGATGAAAAAGGAAACTAGGGCCTTGAGAAAAGCAAGCCAGCATCCTCACCTAGGAACATTCCACGTCGGTGACGAAACAGAGACAGGGGCGTTTTGGTTGGGGGGGATAAAATAGTGACCAATGAGGAAGGATGAGCAAGGGGGTTGAGTCTAAAATTGGTTCCGTTTTACGATTTTAGTTGACTTTTTTCTTTGTGTATTAATTTCAATAATTTATGAAGCGATGTGAGGATATATAAGCCGGAAGAATCTTCCATTCTGTACCTTGCTGATTCCAAGTGAAAAGCAAAGCTCTTATCACCATGAAGACCCTTGTAAGTATTGATCTGTCTTTCTTTTTAATTATTTAAATAATAAATTAAGAATTTTTAAATGTTAAAAGTTTCTTTTCTTTTTGAACCGAAATGATTTTATAAACTCACTGTTTCATGAAAGTTTCTGCCTTAGCTAATTCGTACATTTCGTGCTATTACGCGTATATTAAATTTATTGAAAAATAATCTGAAGCAAATGTCGTTGTAATTATAAATTGTATTTGCATAACACTTGATTTGATAAATAAAGTACATACTTATATAATATTTATTTTTAGCTGGCACTGGCCCGCAAAATATTTTTCCTGATTTTGCCGATCCACATATGTAAAAAGGTTGGGAAACAGTGATCTAATGTATTTAATTTTACATAAAATTTTAGAATACGTTTAACTAAAGATTTCATGTAACTCATAACTACTCAGCTTTTAAATGTCAAAACTTCTTTTTTAAATTGGATTCATTTGGTATGGCATGTTTCATAAAATTATCTGATTGTGTTAAGGCAAAACTAAGCAAGGGTTATCTGAGGGGAGGAGGATTGGTCGGAGGACTTTTTAAGGGGTTCCAATGCTTATTCAAGTTACACCTGGAGAAAAACGCCAGACCGTTAGATCGACAGCCTCATGGTAGGTCTATGGTTTCATAAAAAGTCTTTGTCATCAAAATTCTGTAATAAAGTTTAAGAAACTTTTTTTTGAGAAAATCGACATCAAACGTTAATGAACTTGTAACTTCTAACTTTAAACTGCATGTAACACTGTTTAAAATCTCTTTTTAACTTTTTCTTCCGTTTTAATAGAATTTATATCGATGATATCAGATTTCAAAACACACGTTTTATTACAGAAAAGCTGTCGTAAAATAAAATATTTTTAACGCGAAATAAATATTATGCCTGTAAATTTTATTGAGAATTTAAGATAATCCACATATTTACATGTCATTTTACTCGTTCATTTTAAATTCTAATAATGTTGCCTTTTAGACGGTTGTTGCTTGTCAAATGTCTCAACTTCTGATAATCTCCTGACAGTTTTTATTGTCAAATAATATCTTCGGAAATTAAGTCTAATTTTCGGGGGGAAAAATTATCAAAATGATGTTAACACAGTATAGAAACATGCCATGAAGATTTAATGATCCCGGATAGGGCTGTAAAATTTATCATTGGGCTGATCGAAGTAGTTTAGCTGTGGTAAGTTGGGAATAATTTAAAAACGTAATTATTGTAATATTTTCCCAATGTTTGATGACCATAAATTAATATTAAATGGTAGTAATAAGGATTTTTAACGATGACAAAAATATTAAACTGTGTGCAAATTTGTGTCGGTGCAATAAAAAGCTGGAATAAACAGATACTTCATACACTGTATTACCTTACGCAATGTATGTTGAACAGCAATTTTAACTACTTTGCCAGCTAGAACATTAAATTTAACATTTCTAAATATATACATATGTATATATATATATATATATATATATATAAAACACACAAAGAATATTACTGAAAAAAGGACATACCCCGTAGGAAAAAAAGTATATAAATCAGAAACAGAAGGTCAAAATTAGAGGCATTTCGAGAGTCATAACTCTTCTTAAAGTTTTCCATTGTACAATCTCACAATTTTTAAAGGCACTCAATATGAAAAAGTACTGCAGAAAGTATTTAATAGAAAAATATTTTTTATAAAAATTTAGCAACAAGAATTTAAATCAGAAAGTTGACAATATCGGAGGAATTACTTATGGTAATGAGCATTGTGATGTCCCATGTCCTCATTTTTCGAGACGCTCGCTGTACTTAAGAGAATAGTAGAACATTTCTGCCAAATTTTTTCCTCCAATCTGTGTGATTAAGCACCAACAACGTTAAACGATTAAGCAGTTCTTGATTAGATAGCCGTTTATTTAATACATCATCATTTTTCACTGTTAATAGAAGTAATTCAACATTGCACAATACAAAAGAGCTATGTATGAGCTATACATTAGCTGCAACCTTTCAGTGGCGAAAAGTTGAACCATGATTTGCTACTTTGATCAATCTAAGCACCAAATCATGGTTCAACGATTTTCCATAGAAAGGTTGCAGGTAATTTACTGTAAATTAGCTGCAAACTTACTATGGAGAAATGTTGAACGATGATTTGGTTCTCAAACTGGTCCAATAACCAAATCATGGTTCAACGTTTCTCCATTAAAAGGCTGCAGCTAATTTAGCTCTATTACGTTGCGGAATGTGAACTACTTGAATTAACAGTGTTAATCTCACCAGCTCGCTCTTAAAAATTTGGTGCAACATTTCATCGAAACAGGGTACTAGGAAAGTTGGCTCCGTAAGATGGTGGAACCTTGTTCCAACATTTCGTGCCTCATCAAAGTATGGTTAAACCTGAGCACCAAATGTTACACACCAGAAGGTTACATCCTTTTATGGAGCCAGCTTTTCTAGTACCATGTTTTGGTGAAATGTTGCAACTAAGTTTTAAGAGTACGTGAATCTTTTGACCGCCAAGATGATTCGATGTACGTTTGGTGAGGTCGACGGTATTATACGAAAGTACATTAAGGACTATGTTTCTCGCTTCCTTGGAAAGTCGATAGATAAACAGCCAACTGTACTGTGTACTGAACTCCTCTTTTCCATTGCTCGTTCTAGGTTGCCATCCTTGTTGTTGCCATGATTGCCTGCGCTTTCGCCCAGGTGGCACCATTGTACAACTACGGCTACAGCAGCTACACCCCAGGTGCCCGGGTATCCCACTACGCCTCCTCTGGCTACGTCGCACCCCACGCAGGCTACGTCGGCAGCTACTATGGAGCCTATCCCGGTGCCTACAGAGTCTACTAAGTGCAAGGATGGCGGATGACGTGTGTAAGTTCAAATTTTTACCTTTCACTATCTTTTGGGGGGTTTTCCCGTTGATTTAACCCTTTGAGGCGCAACCCTTTCCCAATGTTGAAAAAGGGGCAGCCGTTGCCATCGCTCGACTTTACTACCAGCAAGATAGCGGACGATCGAAACGTTCATCGCGTGCCACAGATCTCGAGACCCTTTTTTGACGACAGCTGGCTATGCGGCGTCAAAAGACGGTCTCTAGATCTGTGGCACGCGAGGAACGTTCCGATCGCTCGCCATCTTGCTGGTAGTTAAGTCGCGCACAGCCAGCTGTCGTCACAAAAGGGTCTCTAGATCTGTGGCACGCGATGAGCGTTTCGATCGTCCGCCATCTTGCTGGTTGTTAAGTCGAGCGATGGCAACGGCTGCCCTTTTTTCAGCATTGGGCAATGCATCCAGCTATTCTCGCATTCTTCCATTTTTCAGCAGATGTCAGTGCTGTTAAAAAGAATCGTGACAGTTTTTTTACGGGAAATGACGTGCTAAAAAGTAAAGGATTCTCGTGGAGCTATGTCACCCGCAACTATTTTTTATAGAAATCAAATCTATTCTTCGTGACTGGCAACAGTGAAAACGTCAGAGTTTGGTGTTCCCAGAGCGGGAACACTGCGCGTTAAAGGGTTAAATGACTATTAACTATCAAGCTCAAGTCGAAGATTAGAAATTCCGTGTGATGTTTTTTTTTTCACGATCACCTCAATGCCCATCTTATTAAAATTCGACCAATGCTGCGGTTCCCAACCTTTCAACATTGTGACTCCCCCAACAAAAGATAGCTTACGATAGCGCCCCCTCATATTACTGAACATACATACACTTTTTTATTGTCGAAATTTGGAATGGTCTGTGTTTGAGGAGAATAATTCTTTTAACGTCCTAAATAGAAATCATCCGCCTGTGATTTTTTTTTTCTTACAAGAGATATCGAAAACTGGTTTAAGTCAGCATATATTTACCTTCAAATCTCTGACACTTTTAAGAATACAATTTTTAAGTTTTGTACTTCAACTCATTAGTGTATGGGGCACATTTTACTATTTTGGACTATTATTATTATTATTATTATTTTAATTTTTTTTTTTTTTGTATAGGGGTCGCATACAAATTTTTAAAAAGTGTCACTTTTTAAAAATTAACGAAAGGAAGGTTTTCTTTTCTTGACGCAGTATTTTTTCATACATTATTTTGACCATTATTTTTCAATTTACATTGACCACTTAATAAATAAAGAATTAAAGCGTGTTAGTGACTTTTTGGGACACTCTGTATATTGAGTGAATCAAGTCAAAATAACTCCGTTTTAAAATCTTTTTTTTCACAAATTCATTAATTTGCACTAATAAATAAATATTTCTGTTCGATTGTCAGCAGAACTATGAATAAGAATAAATTATTAAAATAGTAATAGTAACAAATATTGAAGACATGCATTTTAAAGGAAGAAAAAATAATGATTTGAAACGTTACGTCGAAGCTCTAGTATAGAGATGGCAATTACGTGACAGGGTTCAGTTCAGATTAATGATGCACTAAATTAGTGGAACGTCTATCCTGGGTCTGCCTCATAGTTCTGCTCCTGCCATTTTTTGTTCATCATCACCTCAATGCCCATCTTATTAAAATTGGACCAATGCTGCGGTTCCCAACCTTTCAACATTGTGACTCCTCCAACAAAGGATAACTTACGATGGCGCCCCCTCACATTCCTGAGCATACACTACTGGCTAAAAGTATTGCAAGTTTCAGAAATCTATCCCTTTTCAAGATTAAGCCCCTGTCTCTCGTCAATATTAAAAATCAATATAATTGATATTTTTTAATGTCAGCATGTTAAATTAATGACTTCAAAGACAAGATAGCATGAAGTTAAAGAACAAAAGTAATTATTTAATTTATTGAAAAAATAGCATAAACAATATATAGGTTATTATAGAAATCCTAATCCGTTTTGGCTCGCCGGAATAAAATGAAATAAAAAATTAATTTCAAGTTATTCTGCAAAAAGAGGATAATAAATAAATTCAATTGAACTAAAGATCCTTTATTATGTTGCTGAGCAGCCTTGACTTGGATCACAACAGCCACTCTTTTAGATAGGTAATCCACAATGTTTTACAACACTTCCTTTGGTGTTTCAGGGTGCCAACTTAAATTATGGGTTCCCGAATCTCTCATTTTGCTTTTTGATGATTTTCAGCTGTATTCTTTCCAATTATACTACATAAATTCTCAAAAATATTTAAATCTGGCAAATTTCCTGACCAATTTTTTCTGGGCTTATTCTTGAAACGATAGTTAAGACTTCTCAAACTTGCAATACTTATGGCTAGTAGTGTACATACGCTTTTTTATTCTTCAACGATGAACATTGAGTCGCCTTTCCTGCAAAATAATGTTATTGGTCAAGTTTGAATAAACATTTTAGGCGAAAATAGATATGTTTTCGGAAGAAAACAAAAGGAACAAAAATAAATAAGATGATTTTATAAAACATGCATTATCACTTGCTCTTTGCCTGTCCCACCGATTGGGTTTGTTTGTGTGGTTAAGGCAACGCTACTCTTGTGCGATCTGCATAGCTTGGGGAGGTGCCTGGTAGGAGGACTTTTTAATGGGTTCTAACGCGTATTCACTTTACATCTAGAGAAAGACGACCAAAGCTTCAGACAGTTAGATCTTCAATTACGACCGTTAGATTCTGCACGCTCAATGAATGGATGATATATTGGCAAGTGCTCTGAACTTAATAGTTTTAAACACATAGTTTAGAAATATTGGGAAACCAGAAGGCCGGTGACTCAGTTTTTAAAGCTTGCATTTGTAATGAATAATTAAATAAAGACATACTAAATTAAAATAACGTATCACAAATAAAAAATAATTTTTTAAATGTGCTTGAACAAGGGTGGATGCTTTGTAAAACCCCATGGATCCATGCTGTTTTATTTTATATTTATGTATGCTATTTACACAGTTTTTTTAATTAGTTTTAGCGATGATCTAGATTTTGAGTTTTCTTCTTAGCGTGTCTCATTAGTTAACAGTTCCCAAATTTAAATCTCACATTTTCTGCTGACCCTTTAAGGCAAAATTGTGCCTTCACTAGATCTAGGTTAACAACTATTTTTGAGATTAGAAATTTAATTTCAATACCTCATCCAGAAAATTTTTGAGTGAGACATGCTGACAAATGGGCAGCTATTCAATTCAGCATTTATCGCATTCGTTAAGTTCGATATATTTAAACACATCGAACACCGAAATTCGAAGTTTGTAACAGTGACTAATAGTGGTCTCTTCCATAATTAATAGCGTTAAAAAACGGGGAGGGTATGTCAAGTTTTTACATCGTAAAGTTATTTTTGCAATATACGCAAAAATTTTAACGAAAGACACGTATGTAAAAATATACGGAAGTCTAAAATTTATCTTTTGTTTGGTAATTATGAAATCGATTTTAGCTTCCAAATCTACAGACAGTGTTTTGATAGTTGTTCAATCAAACAAAATTTTTGATTAGGAATTAATTAATCTTTAGTTGTAAGAACGATATCAATTAATGAACCCTTAATTGTAAAAAGAGAGAAATTATTTAATCTTTAATAACAAAAAGAATCAATGAATTATTCTTTAATTGTTAAAAAAGATCAATTAATTAATCTGCTTAAATAAAGCTTAAAATTATCTCAATTATTCTATTTCTTATAAAAACTCTTAAGTCATTCGTTTTGAACTACCAGCAAATTCAAAATATTTTTACGATAAGATGTTTAGAGTTACATTTTCTAAACTAACAATGAAAACAATAATATGCAGGGATACAGAAAGCATATTACTTGATGAGGGTAAAATAGTGCCATTTAAAAAAAAAAAAAAAAAACATTCTGCGTTGTTAAAATTTATAACATGTTCATATTCTTTTATTTACCTAATTTACCATTCCTTTTTGTTTTAATGAATTCCACAGCTATTTTTATCAATTACATTGTATTTTTCTCTCGCCTTTCAGGGTTTTAGGTTCGTGGACCGGTGTTCTCATGTACAGAGTTGTCGACAGCTGAAATGATTTCCCCTATCATATTCCGTTGGATGACATCTATTCCTTCTGTTTTTCCAAAAGATCCAGTTGTATGATCAAGTTTCTCTACTTATCAATAAAGCGTTCTATCTTTTCTTTCAGTAACAATAGTGATTTGTTTTCATTTCGTTTAATATAAAACATGAGTATCATAAGCGTAGGGTTTTCAAAATTATTGGGGGGGGCGGGCCCCACAACCACATATATTCACGTCAGTGGCGTAGCCAAGGGAGGGGGTTAGGGGGGTCATAACCACCCTCATGAGGAATTTTTTGCCATACAAAATGTATATTCTTCACTCCCTTATCATACATCCGTATACATATATGTGAGTTGCAGAAGTCGTAACCCCCCCCCCTGAAAAATTTCTGGCTACGCCATTGATTCACGTATATATAACTTACTCATAGCTGCCAACTACTACGGAATATATTTAACCATTTTTTCTACATGATTTTTCGGCTTAAAATATAGCAAAATTTTTGTGCTGCGCGCGCGAACTGGTTACTATTTTGAAAAAAATAATTAAAAAATATACTGCTTACAAAAAGTGGTTAATTATATTCCGTAGTAGTTGGTAGCTTTGACTTACTATATATAAGTGTAAATTATTGGAAGCGCTCGAGCTCTATGGGTCCATAGAATTCTACACCAATGTAAAGTAAGTATCCATGTTGGTATCTTCCTACCATGTTAAAAGTTAAAAATAGAAGCAAAGTAAAAAATCCAACGGAGGAAAAAAAATATTTTCGATGAGATAGTGCATTTTAGACACATATGAACTTTTCTTCATTTCATACTTTTCATACTTTACATTGCATAATCTGATTTTAATTAACCAGAGCCTGGCGAGGGCAGCTTATAGTAACATTGTGTGTTACGTGGCGTCACAATGAATACTAAATCATGATTGAAATCAAAAGAAGAAAATTTTTAAAAGTAAAGTTTTTTTAAAAACGTTTGTAAATGGCGTGAATACTTTTTTTATGTTAGTATAAATTAGTTTTCTGTATTGAGTGATAAATTATTGGGTGGGCTCAGCCCCTATTCACAATTTATTGGGGGGGGGCTCGAGCCCCACGGGCCCATATAACTCTACGCCTATGATGAGCATACATTCGATCCAAAATTCGCATAGCATCTATGTTTTAACCCTTTCTGGAGCTAAGCACTTTTATCATACGTTCTCGTTTTTGCAGATGCCTGGAGTAATAGTTAAATATCTGGTATCAATTTAATGAAACGTGAATAATTTTTCAGTAAAATATGTATCACGTTTTTAAAAATATGCATGACACTTTATCTCCACTTATCATTTTGTGCAAATTTCATTATTACCTGGTAGACTTAAGAAAATTGACTAGTGCTTCTTAACAGGTGTAGAGCATAAATAGGTGACTAGGACATCTAGTCACTGCTCACGAAAGGGTTAAAGGTCTTAAGGAGACAGTTTATCAATTCGCATTTTTTTTATTTTAAAAAATACAGTACAAATGATGAACTGAATGCATTTCAATGTTCAACTAAAAGTACATTTTGAAAAAATAAATCTCTTTAAACGGCACATTTAAGTGAAATTTTTTAAAAAATGCTTTAAAAAAACTGATTTTTTAAAAAAATCTACAAGTTTTTTTAAAATAAAGATTTTTTGTGCAATTAAAAAAAAAAGATTTTCAAATATATATTACACAAGACTCTGCATGGATTTTTAGATACATCTAATATTCCGTCTAATATGGTTTTCTACTGATATATATAATGTAAAATAATAAAATGTAACATATCTACATAAGATATCTGTAAAACAAAAAAAGAAAGAAAACTGAAGGCTAAATCAGATTTATCAGACACATAATAAAGAGCATGTACAAAAAAATTTGAACCTTTATCTCAAATACAAAAATAGCCTTAGGTTTTTAAAAACATGAAATTAAAGAAAATATGAACACGAAGAAAAAGCCACCTGAAAAGTTTGCCAATAAATTTGCGCGAAGTATATGCAAGTATATGCGCGAAGTATGAACAAAAGTTGCAATATCTCGTGTCATTATTGGCGTATGATTAAAAATGAGGTGTCAAAATTATCATAATTTAACAGGCTTTCATTTCATATTTAAAAGAGAAAATTGATTTTTTTGACCAAATTTGCGATAAACTGTCCCATTAAAATTCAAAAATCCCCTGTATCGTCTTAAAATCCTATTTAGGGATATCGTTTAATTTTATGGTGTTAATTTAAGCGATGATGAAGGAGTTACTCAGCATTCCTTTGACAGCAGCAAGACGCAACCAACCAAATTGAAAACCATAAAAATTATTTTGTTTCTCAGAAAACGAGTGAAAAAACATTTCATAAAATTAATTCAAGCTTTAATGTTATAATTACCACGCACAGAAATCAGTTCACTATGAAAGATTTTTTTTTTTTTTAATTCACTGTCTGCATGATCATTAATCGCAGAATAATTACATCGTACAAAGATTTGCAATAGTATATAACATACAATATAATAAATTTCCATCAAAGGTAAATGTTTCACTTTAAAATTCAGTCATTGTTTTCCGTGTGAAAACTATTCTAAAGTAATTTACTAAGGCCTCATTATACAATATACAGTGATTTCGCAAATAGTCGCATATTTGAATATCCAGCTGGTCGAAATTTTTACACAGTCTCTGTCCAATATTATACGAATTTGAAATTAGTGGATGAGTCAAAATTACTATAAATCGTGTTATCGATCTCCAGGAATTCGACTTATCGCGAAATCACTGTATTTAGATAAATTTGCATGAGTAAGGTTAAAACCATGACAATCAAATTGGCTGATTTTTCAATGTTTCTATACGTCTTTTCATTTACGTGTGGTTTTACGTCGCTTTCTTAAAATTTTGAAAGGTCGGCAGCACGTGTGAATTCGACTCTCTGATTGGCTCGAGAAGTGAGGGAGGGAGTAAGGAGAATATTTGTTCGGCAAACTCTCGACTTTATATTGCTGAATTTATCAAGAAGGTAAGCCTGAATAGACGCTTATGAATGGACAATGACCCATCAAATCAGTATTGTTTTTAAGTAAGCAAGAACTGGCATTTAGAGGACATGGCGAGCGAAAAAATTCTTTAAACATAGGAAATTTTAAAGAGCTTTTAAAATTATGGATATCTGAATTAAAACAACGCCTTTTTATGAGGGCATCACTGACCGATTCGCAAGTTTAAAAGAAAGGAGGATTGATTTGACTTATAAAAAATAAGTACGTTTTCTTTTTTTTTTTTTCTTTTCTTCTCAAGTTATCGTTACAAAAGAAAATTCTAAGGAAACTTCGAATCAGACACGGATGAATGCAATTTTGAGGATAAGAGCGGCTGGTTTAAATTTATGTCCATTTTATGGAAAAGTAAAATAGGATCTCTTACATTTTTTATGTAATTTCTTTTTTTTTTCCTCGGTGAGGGCTTAATCCGCCAGCTTTCGAATTCAATAACAAAGATTTTCCATTCCTGTCCGGAGGAGGGGGGGGTGGCTCATATGCTTCCGGCTGCACTAACAGTTTTGACCCACGGGCCGCCACTGCTTAAAAGACATATAAACACATTACTAGGGTTTTGAAGTTTGAAATATTATCTTCTCACGCTCATCTAAATTTGTTTATGAAAAAAAAAAAAAATCAGGCAAAATTTTAGCTCACTCGAACAATATTTAGAGGTAACTAACACAATGATGGAAAAGTGAATAATAGATTCCAACGGAATGTTTCCAGTGCATTTGCAAATGTATTTAAATCGTGAGTCAGAGATGGCAGCTCAATACTGCTAAAAGCTGTAAATATCAACAGTAAAGGTAAAAAATCAGATCATTTTTCATTATTATTATTATTATGGTTGATGTTTCCTTATACAATGTATTGCTTTATGAAAATTAGAAAACTCATCAACATATTTTAGTGCTGCCATCTACATTCTAGTTTTCAATTTACAAAAGATCACAGTCAGCATTTTGTAATGGCCGTAGGATGATGGAGAACAGTGTGACGGATAGGCTTCGCTTTCATGTATATATGCTTTATTTTTTAATCGCAATTAATAGGGATTCAGGGATAAGCTCCAATCGCCCCAAACATTAAGTCTTGATAATATTAATTGTTGATAAACATTGGAAGAGAAAGAGCATATTTTTTTATCTGTCTCCATTCAATAACCATCAGATGGTGACACTTATACGGGTCTGTTTGTTTCTCTTGCTGGATTACGGCCAATTACCTGCACTAAGGATCCAGGCCGAGGGGTGATGGTTTCTGTGGGGTTTTTCTGAGGGATCTTAATCCGTATTTACGCTAAGTTTCGGCAGTGTTGTCAAGGGCGGATTAAAGGGGAGTGGGGGGTGGGGGCATTCGCCCCGGGAAAAAATAAATTAGTGTAAAAGATCCTGTTTTATTTCCATAAAATGGATGTATATGTCATTCTTATAACTAACCGCTCCCCCCCCCAGACAAACTTTCAATAATCCGCCACTGAGTGTTGTAGTGCTAATTTTTCTTTCCTCCGGAACCAGGGGCGTAGTCAAGGGGGTCATAACCCCCCATGAGGAATTTTTGTGCCATACAAAATGTATATTCTTCACTCCCTTATCACACACATGTATGCATATATGTGAGTTGCAGTAGTCGTAATTCCTCCCCCCCCCCATAAAAAATTTCTGGATACGCCACTGTCCGGAAGGCATGACTCAGCAGGGGGAGGGATGGGGGAGGGAGAACAAGTTTACAACAACTCACAACTCATCATAAAACCCGGCTTTTTATGTCAGTAACCAATATAAGAGGCTACGTATAATTTTGAAAAAAAAAACTTAATTGACACAAACAAAATATACTGTAAAACAAAACTTTAGTCTAAACCAATGTAAAAAATTTTGTGAGAGGATAGTTTATTTAAGAACGCTCATTTTACATAAAATGTATAATAATGCAGAATGTTACCCTTTAACAAAGTCTTGGGGAGTCTGAAGCTTCTTAGCCAATCCCCTGCATCCGCCACTGGCTGGTCAGGTGGTCATGCAAAAATTTCATTGCCTAGCATTTAACAACTGTGTTCCTTATCGACATTGATTCTGGGAATCTAATGGTTCTATGTATTTTCTTATTTGCATTCATGATGGTGATGTTTGCTTTCTTCAGACTCAGAAAGAACAGATAGGACAGGGATTAAATTCCTAATTGACTAGACTCAGTTATCAGTTCACTGAGATGATTTCAACTACTATGGTATCCATAGAATTGGAACAAGAATATTATATGTGGGAGCAGGCTATACAAGAATTTCTTTTTCTTTTTACAGGAAATAACCTAAGATTCACAACAACTCTAATAATACTCTCATTTCAGTTTCAAAACGCCCGACCAGTGGCTGAGTACGTTTGCGCTCTCAACTGGGAGACGGAAGGTATCTGCTTCAAAAACCAGGTCGCGTCCACCAACCTAACCGTTCAGAGTTTTCCGTGGTTTTCTCCGAAACATCGCGGGTTGTGACCCCTTAAAAAGTCCCCCCACGGAGGAGAATCCCTCCCCCACTTCGGCCTAGATCCTCGCGTGGATAATTGGCTGGAACATCACATTATTTCAGTTTCAAAACATCGTTCCGTCCCCACTGCACCCCTGAGTTTTGGAGAGAACCACGCAAAATTCCGATCGGTTATAGACCGGCGGATGCGACCTGAGTTTGAACCGGCTACGTTCCTTCTCCCAGTTGCGAGCGCTATGCGTTAGGCTAATCATGTCTGACTGGTTAAAAAAATAAACGGTAAACTGATTAATAAATTTAAAAAAAAACAGCCCTTTTTTATAAAATAAGCCGTGAGCCTCTTTTGTGAGATCATGTTCTTGGAAAAACACTATTTTTTCTTTCTAATTCCAAATGCAAATGTTAGAAAAAGGTGAGAACGTTTTAACCCTTTGAGGCGCAACCCTTTCCCAAAAAGGCAAAAAAAAAAGGCAGCCGTTGCCATCGCTCTACTGAACGACCAGCAAGATGACGGACGATCGTTCATCGCGTGCCACAGATCTCGAGACCCTTTTTTGACGACAGTTGGCTGTGCCGCAACCCCAGCTGCCGTCAAAAAAAAGGGTCTCTTGATCTGTGGCCCGCGATGAACGTTTCGATCGTCCGCCATCTTGCTGGTCGTTAAGTCGAGCGATGGCAACGGCTGCCCTTTTTGCAGCATTGGGCAATCCAGCTGTTCTCGTATTCTTCCCTTTTTCAGCAGATGTCAGTGCTGTTAAAAATAATCGTGATAATTGTTTTACGGGAAATGACGTGCTAAAAAGTAAAAGATTCTCGTGGAGCTGTGTCACCCGCAACTATTTTTATAGAAATCCAATCTATTCTTCGTCACTGGCAACAGTCAAAACGCCAGAGTTTGGTGTCCCCAGAGTGGGAACACTGCGTGTTAAAGGATTAACGTTCGTATTATTTTCAAGAAAACGGTCATGAAAGTGCTTATTTTTTTATTCAAGAAAATGGTACGAAAATAAGTGCACGTACAATCTATGTATTCATTTTAAGGTTTTTTTCAATCTTTTGGGGCGTGAAAGAAAAAGCTAAATTTCTCTTTGAAAAATCAACATTTAAGAGTTATTGTGACTGAATATGTGCTTTCTAGTAAGCAGCGGGAATCATTAAAAATATATGTTTTAATCACTGAAGGAAATTTTTATTAAACTGACTTCATACAATAAACACATATTTGCAATGTTTCCTTTGAACATAAGTGAAAAAAGTGAGCTAAGATGGCACAACGCCTATCACAAATACATGCATTTGAGCAGTGCTAAAAGCTATTTCAAAATAAACTATCTCAGAATGAAGTTAAAAATAGTGTGGTATTGTCCTCTGTTGTGTAAAATGAGATATAAAAAAACCGTGCATAAGAATTGAAATGCTCTTATATTTCTGGCGCATAACATTTGAACACTATTTCCCGGAAATATCACGGGCACGAGAAATAGAGGGAGAAAGCTGAGACCGCGATTTTGACGGGTGCGAGCCAGCGAGGCTTAACCCTTTAACGCGCAGTGATCCCGCTCTGGGAACACCAAACTCTGACGTTCTGACTGTTGCCAGTCACGAAGAATAGATTGGATATCTATAAAAATAGTTGCGGGTGACATAGCTTCGCGAGAATCCTTTACTTTTTAGCACGTCATTTCCCGTAAAAAAATTATTTGTAACAGCACTGGCATCTGCTGAAAAATGGAAGAATGCGAGACCAGCTGAATAGATTGCCCAATGCTGAAAAAAGGGCAGCCGTTGCCATCGCTCGACTTAACTTCCAGCAAGATGGCGGACAATCGAAACGTTCATCGCGTGCCACAGATCTAGAGACCCTTTTTCGACGCACAGCCAGCTGTCGTCGAAAAGGGTCTCTAGATCTGTGGCACGCGATGAACGTTTCGATCGTCCGCCATCTTGCTGGTCGTTAAGTCGAGCGATGGCAACGGCTGCCCTTTTTTCGGCATTGGGAAAGGGTTGCGCCTCAAAGTGCTAAGGGGTTAAGGGTTTTTGACACGTAAATCGGTTAATAAGAGGGCGGATTACGGATTTTCATTATTCCCATTGAAATTGTCACAACTAAGTGTATCTCATTTTTTTATTTCTCGCCCCAAAAGTGAAAATATCGCCAAACTGGGTTCATTTTTCGAAACATTTTTTTTTCGTATCAAATTTGGTGATTTACCTCCAAAAGTCGCCAAGCTTGACTTCATTTGGCACAATTTTTGAGGGGGACACACGACCGTCGTTGAACCATTAGCTAACTGTATAGCAGGATGGTATTGTGCTTGAAATAGGTTTACGTTTGGAGGAGTACGTTTGTGAAACTACCATTTGCAGTGATGCACTGGAATTCTTTTGAATGCTCCTGTAGAAGTATAAATGATAAACGCACTACTTTTTGCTGGACA
>JAWZYV010014992.1:0-157819 GCA_038373885.1 Cheiracanthium punctorium | reverse complement strand
TGGGGTTCGAATAACGTGCCTTACGCCTGGTTTGTTCAAAAGCAGGAGCAGGCGCGATTGGCATCGATTAATAGGGACGCATAAGCTGTTTCATGCCTTCGCGCATTGCTTGGAGGCAGGTTCGATACTCCAGAGGCGGGTCCGCATTAGTTGTCTTTTCAATCACTAGGTTTTATTCCGAGGCCTCTTTCGTATAATTTCCTGGCGAGAACTTTGGGAGGTCTGTACTGAGGGAGTGGTTTCACTTACCTAAAGAGTGTCCGTAGCTTAGAGAAGGGGGGGCATGGGTTCGAATCACGTTCCTTACGCTGGTTCGTTCAAAAGCAGGGAGCAGGCTCGATTGGCATCGATTAATAGGGACGCATTAGCAGTTTCATGCCTTCGCGCATTGCTTGGAGGCAGGTTCGATACTCCAGAGGCGGGTCCGCATTAGTTATCTTTTCAATCACTAGGTATTATTCCGAGGCCCTTTCGTATAATTTCCTGGGGAGAACTGTGGGAGGTCTGTACTGAGGGAGTGGTTTCACTTTACTAAAGAGTGTCCGTAGCTTAGAGAATGGGCCTGGATTCGAATCACGTTCCTTACGCTGGTTCGTTCAAAAGCAGGGAGCAGGCTCGATTGGCATCGATTAATAGGGACGCATTAGCAGTTTCATGCCTTCGCGCATTGCTTGGAGGCAGGTTCGATACCCCAGAGGCGGGTCCGCATTAGTTATCTTTTCAATCACTAGGTATTATTCCGAGGCACCTTTCGTATAATTTCCTGGGGAGAACTGTAGGAGGTCTGTACTGAGGGAGCGGTTTCACTTTACTAAAAGTGTGTCCGTAGCTTAGAGAAGGGGGGCCTGGGTTCGAATCACGTTCCTTACGCTGGTTCGTTCAAAAGCAGGAGCAGGCTCGATTGGCATCGATTAATAGGGACGCATTAGCAGTTTCATGCCTTCGCGCATTGCTTGGAGGCAGGTTCGATACCCCAGAGGCGGGTCCGCATTAGTTATCTTTTAAATCACTAGGTATTATTCCGAGGCCCTTTCGTATAATTTCCTGGGAGAACTGTGGGAGGTCTGTACTGAGGGAGCGGTTTCACTTTACTAAAAGTGTGTCCGTAGCTTAGAGAAGGGGGGGGCTGGGTTCGAATAACGTGCCTTACGCTGGTTTGTTCAAAAGCAGGAGCAGGCGCGATTGGCATCGATTAATAGGGACGCATTAGCGTTCATGCCTTCGCGCATTGCTTGGAGGCAGGTTCGATACTCCAGAGGCGGGTCCGCATTAGTTGTCTTTTCAATCACTAGGTTTTATTCCGAGGCCTCTTTCGTATAATTTCCTGGCGAGAACTTTGGGAGGTCTGTACTGAGGGAGTGGTTTCACTTTACTAAAAGTGTGTCCGTAGCTTAGAGAAGGTGGGGCTGGGTTCGAATCACGTTCCTTACGCTCGTTTGTTCAAAAGCAGGGAGCAGGTCGAATGGCATGGATTAATAGGGACGCATTAGCAGTCTCATGATTTCCGGCAATGCTTGGAGGCAGGTTCGATACTCCAGAGGCGGGTCCGCATTAGTTGTCTTTTCAATCACTAGGTTTTATTCCGAGGCCTCTTTCGTATAATTTCCTGGCGAGAACTTTGGGAGGTCTGTACTGAGGGAGTGGTTTCACTTTACTAAAGAGTGTCCGTAGCTTAGAGAATGCGGGCTGGGTTCGAATCACGTTCCTTACGCTGGTTCGTTCAAAAGCAGGGAGCAGGCTCGATTGGCATCGATTAATAGGGACGCATTAGCAGTTTCATGCCTTCGCGCATCGCTTGGAGGCAGGTTCGATACCCCAGAGGCGGGTCCGCATTAGTTATCTTTTCAATCACTAGGTATTATTCCGAGGCCCTTTTCGTATAATTTCCTGGGGAGAACTGTGGGAGGTATGTACTGAGGGAGCGGTTTCACTTTACTAATTTCGAATCACGTTGCTTACGCTGGTTCGTTCAAAAGCAGGGAGCAGGCTCGATTGGCATCGATTAATAAGGACGCATCAGCAGTTTCATGCCTTCGCGCATTCCTTGGAGGCAGGTTCGATTCTCCAGAGGTGGGTCCGCATTATTTCTCTATTCAATCATTAGGTTTTATTCCGAGGCCTCTTTCATATAATTTCATGTCAAGAACTGCGAGTTCTGTAATAAGGTAGTGGTTTCACTTTACTAAAAGAGTGTCCGTAGCTTAGGGAAGGGGGCCTGGGTTCGAACAACGTGTCTTACGATGGTTTGTTCGAAAGCAGGGAGCAGCTGCGATTAGCATCGATTAATAGGGACGCATCAGCTGTTCCATGCCTTCGCGCATTTCTTGAATGCAGGTTGCATACTCGAGAGGCGGGTCCGCATTAGATGTCTTTTGAATGACTAGGTTTTATTCCGAGGCCTCTATCTTACAATTTCCTGGCGAGAACTTTGGGAGGTTTGTACTGAGGGAGTAGTTTCACTCTACATAAAGAGTTCCCGTACCTTAGAGAAGGGGGGGGTCGCTGGGTTCGAATCATGTTCCTTACGCTGGTTCGTTCAAAACCAGGGAGCAGGCGCGATTGGCATCGATTAATAGGGACGCATTAGCTGTTTCATGCCTTCGCGCATTCCTTGGAGGCAGGTTCGATACCCCAGAGGCGGGTCCTCATTAGTTATCTTTTCAATCACTAGGTATTATTCCGAGGCGCCTTTCATATAAATTCCTGGGGAGAACTGTGGGAGGTATGTACTGAGAGAGCGGTTTCACTTTACTAAATGTGTGTCCGTAGCTTAGAGAAGGGGGCCTGGGTTCGAATAACGTGCCTTACGCTGGTTCGTTCAAATGCAGGAGCTAGCCGCGATTGGCATCCATTAATAGGGACGCATAAGCTGTTTGATGCCTTCGCGCATTCTTTGGAGGCAGGTTCGATTCTCCAGAGGCGGGTCCGCATTAGTTGTCTTTTGAATTACTAGGTTATTTTCCGATGCCACTTTCGTATAATTTCCTTGAGAGAACATTAGGAGGTCCGAACTGAGGGAGTGGTGTCACTCTACCTAAAGAGTGTCCGTAGCTTAGAAAAGGGGGGGGGGCTGGGTTCGAATCACGTTCTTTACGCTCGTTCGTTCAAAACGAGGGAGCAGGCGCGATTGGTATCGATTAATAGGGACGCATAACCTGTTTGATGCCTTCGCGCATTCTTTGGAGGTACGAGCGGTACTCCAGAGCCGGGTCCGCATTAGTTATCTTCAATCACTAGGTTTTTTTCCGAGGCCTCTTTCGTATAATTTCCTGGCGAGGACTTTGGGAGGTCCGTACTGAGGGAGTGGTGTCACTCTATATAAACAGTGCAAGTAGTTTAGAGAAGGGGGGAGCCTGGGTTCGAATCATGTTCCTTACGCTGGTTCGTTAAAAACAAGGGAGCAGGCGCGATTGGCATCGATTAATAGGGACGCATTAGCAGTTTCATGCCTTCGCGCATTCCTTGGAGGCAGGTTCGATGCCCCAGAGGCGGGTCCGCATTAGTTGTCTTTTGAATTACTAGGTTATTTTCCGATGCCACTTTCGTATAATTTCCTAGCGAGAACATTAGGAGGTCCGAACTGAGGGAGTGGTGTCACTCTTCCTAAAGAGTGTCCGTAGCTTAGAGAAGGGGGGGCTGTGATGAAGATCACATATCTAATTTAAAAATCATTTAATTTGGTTTTCTTTAATGCAATCTATCCAAAATTCAAGAATTCTAAATCACTTTTGTTTTCATTTTTCTGCCATTTCGGCTTTAAATCTGTATATTTACTTTTTCCTGTGTGCACTATTCTTTTTGTTCTTAATTGTTTCGTCTCTTCAGACCGGTGTGCTAAAAATAGATTATATTGCGTCCGTTTGCAAAATCAACGGCCTTTTTGAGTTTCCTCTTGGCATCCTGCTGGCGTAAGTTATTTAGTTGTTCCCCTGCGACGACTTTAAAATTATTTGCTCGCGATTACGTCACTGTAATTTTATTGGATTAACTGTTAGGGTTGCTCTGGAATTGGCGCTATTAATCTCAGCCAAGTTATTGTTCTCGCCAATGTGTAATTCTGTGCTGGCGTAATTTTTATATCATTCCACCTTAATTTCACTGTCCATATAGGACGTCATTTTATTTTCGCTGAGCCACCACCGCCGTTATAATAATATTTCAATAGTATATGTTTAATAAAATAGTTTTTCAGTATTTAACGTCTTTTTATTTTATTGCAACATATGTGCATCGAACCTGGATTATCATGTATCACAACGCAGTCTTTAAATTTAAATCAGCCCAACCAAATACCTTCTTTATAGGGGCCTGGGTTCGAATCACGTTCTTAACGCTCGTTCGTTCAAAACAAGGGAGCAGGCGCGATTGGCATCGATTAATAGGGATGCATTAGCAGTTTCATGCCTTCGCGTATTCCTTGGAGGCAGGTTCGATACTCCAGAGGCGGGCCCGCATTAGTTGTCTTTTCAATTACTAGGTTTTTTTCCGAGGCCACTTTCGTATAATTTCCTTGCGTGAACATTAGGAGGTCCGTACTGAGAGAGTGGTGTCACTCTACATAAAGAGTGCCCGTAGCTTAGAGAAGGGGGGGGCTGGGTTCGAATCATGTTCCTTACGCTGGTTCGTTCAAAACAAGGGAGCAGGCGCGATTGGCATCGATTAAGAGGGACGCATTAGCAGGTTCATGCCTTCGCGTACTCCTTGGAGGCAGGTTCGATACTCCAGAGGCGGGTCCGCATTAGTTGTCTTTTGAATTACTAGGTTATTTTCCGATGCCACTTTCGTATAATTTCCTAGCGAGAACATTAGGAGGTCCGAACTGAGGGAGTGGTGTCACTCTTCCTAAAGAGTGTCCGTAGCTTAGAGAAGGGGGGGCTGTGATGAAGATCACATATCTAATTTAAAAATCATTTAATTTGGTTTTCTTTAATGCAATCTATCCAAAATTCAAGAATTCTAAATCACTTTTGTTTTCATTTTTCTGCCATTTCGGCTTTAAATCTGTATATTTACTTTTCCCTGTGTGCACTATTCTTTTTGTTCTTAATTGTTTCGTCTCTTCAGACCGGTGTGCTAAAAATAGATTATATTGCGTCTGTTTGCAAAATCAACGGCCTTTTTGAGTTTCCTCTTGGCATCCTGCTGGCGTAAGTTATTTAGTTGTTCCCCTGCGACGACTTTAAAATTATTTGCTCGCGATTACGTCATTGTAATTTTATTGGATTAACTGTTAGGGTTGCTCTGGAATTGGCGCTATTAATCTCAGCCAAGTTATTGTTCTCGCCAATGTGTAATTCTGTGCTGGCGTAATTTTTATATCATTCCACCTTAATTTCACTGTCCATATAGGACGTCATTTTATTTTCGCTGAGCCACCACCGCCGTTATAATAATATTTCAATAGTATATGTTTAATAAAATAGTTTTTCAGTATTTAACGTCTTTTTATTTTATTGCAACATAAGTGCATCGAACCTGGATTATCATGTATCACAACGCAGTCTTTAAATTTAAATCAGCCCAACCAAATACCTTCTTTATAGGGGCCTGGGTTCGAATCACGTTCTTTACGCTCGTTCGTTCAAAACAAGGGAGCAGGCGCGATTGGCATCGATTAATAGGGATGCATTAGCAGTTTCATGCCTTCGCGTATTCCTTGGAGGCAGTTCGATACTCCAGAGGCGGGCCCGCATTAGTTGTCTTTTCAATTACTAGGTTTTTTTCCGAGGCCACTTTCGTATAATTTCCTTGCGAGAACATTAGGAGGTCCGTACTGAGAGAGTGGTGTCACTCTACATAAAGAGTGCCCGTAGCTTAGAGAAGGGGGGGGGGCTGGGTTCGAATCATGTTCCTTACGCTGGTTCGTTCAAAACAAGGGAGCAGGCGCGATTGGCATCGATTAAGAGGGACGCATTAGCAGGTTCATGCCTTCGCGTACTCCTTGGAGGCAGGTTCGATACTCCAGAGGCGGGTCCGCATTAGTTGTCTTTTGAATTACTAGGTTATTTTCCGATGCCACTTTCGTATAATTTCCTAGCGAGAACATTAGGAGGTCCGAACTGAGGGAGTGGTGTCACTCTACCTAAAGAGTGCCCATACCTTAGAGAAGGGGGGGGGTCGCTGGGTTTGAATCACGTTCTTTACGCTCGTTCGTTCAAAACCAGGGAGCAGGCGCGATTGGCATCGATTAATAGGTACGCAATAGCAGTTCCATGCCTTCGCGCATCGCTTGGAGGTACGTTCGGTACTCCAGAGGCGGGTCCGCATTAGTTGTCTTTTCAATCACTAGGTTTTTTTCCGAGGCCTCTTTCGTATAATTTCCTGGCGAGAACTTTAGGAGGTCCGTACTGAGGGAGTGGTGTCACTCTACATAAAGCGTGCCCGTAGCTTAGGGAAGGGGGCCTGGGTTCGAATCATGTTCCTTACGCTGGTTCGTTCAAAAGAAGGGAGCACGCTCGATTGGCATCGATTTAGGGACGCATTAGCAGTTTCATGTTTTCGCGCATCGCTTGGAGGCAGGTTCGATACCCCAGAGGCGGGTCCGCATTAGTTATCTTTTCAATCACTGGCTATTATTACGAGGCCCTTTTCGTATAATTTCCTGGGGAGAACTGTGGGAGGTATGTACTGAGGGAGCGGTTTCACTTTACTAATTTCGAATCACGTTGCTTACGCTGTTTCGTTCAAAAGCAGGGAGCAGGCTCGATTGGCATCGATTAATAAGGACGCATCAGCAGTTTCATGCCTTCGCGCATTCCTTGGAGGCAGGTTCGATTCTCCAGAGGTGGGTCCCCATTATTTGTCTATTCAATCATTAGGTTTTATTCCGAGGCCTCTTTCATATAATCTCATGTCAAGAACTGCGAGTTCTGTAATAAGGTAGTGGTTTCACTTTACTAAAAGAGTGTCCGTAGCTTAGGGAAGGGGGCCTGGGTTCGAACAACGTGCCTTACGATGGTTTGTTCGAAAGCAGGGAGCAGCTGCGATTAGCATCGATTAATAGGGACGCATCAGCAGTTCCATGCCTTCGCGCATTTCTTGAATGCAGGTTGCATACTCGAGAGGAGGGTCCGCATTAGATGTCTTTTGAATCACTAGGTTTTATTCCGAGGCCTCTGTCGTACAATTTCCTGGCGAGAACTTTGGGAGGTTTGTACTGAGGGAGTAGTTTCACTCTACATAAAGAGTTCCCGTACCTTAGAGAGGGGGGAGGTCGCTGGGTTCGAATCATGTTCCTTACGCTGGTTCGTTCAAAACCAGGGAGCAGGCGCGATTGGCATCGATTAATAGGGACGCATTAGCTGTTTCATGCCTTCGCGCATTCCTTCGAGGCAGGTTCGATACCCCAGAGGTGGGTCCTCATTAGTTATCTTTTCAATCACTAGGTATTATTCCGAGGCGCCTTTCATATAAATTCCTGGGGAGAACTGTGGGAGGTATGTACTGAGAGAGCGGTTTCACTTTACTAAATGTGTGTCCGTAGCTTAGAGAAGGGGGCCTGGGTTCGAATAACGTGCCTTACGCTGGTTCGTTCAAATGCAGGACTAGCCGCGATTGGCATCCATTAATAGGGACGCATAACCTGTTTGATGCCTTCGCGCATTCTTTGGAGGCAGGTTCGATTCTCCAGAGGCGGGTCCGCATTAGTTGTCTTTTCAATCACTAGGTTTTATTCCGAGGCCTCTTTCCTATAATTCCATGTCAAGAACTGTGAGTTCTGTAGTCAGGGATTGGTTTCACGTTACTAAAAGAGTGTTCGTAGCTTAGGGAAGGGGGCCTGAGTTCGAATCATGTACCATAATCCGGTTTGCTTAAAAGCATGGCGCGGTCTTGATTGAATCAGGCGTCGCAGTCGGTCCTATTCGTTTTAATTTCAACCTCTATAAATAAGAGAGTAAAAGGTTCTGCTGTTCCACAGTTGTTAAATATTCTTTTAGATGTCAAACTTTCGCCTATGAAACCATTAAAATACCAGACTACATAAATAAAACTTTGATGAAGGTAGGAATTTTAAAAAAATAGGACCGACTTTGACGCCTGTTAATAGGAATGCTTTAGCAGTTTCATGCTTCGCTCATTCCTTGGATGATGATTCGAATACACTCAGAGGCGGGTCCCTAATAGTTTTCATTTCAATCACTAGGTTTTATTTCGTGGCCTCTCCCATATAATTCCGTGGAGCGAATTTTTGAGTTTTGTATTGAGGGAGTGGACCATTTTACTAAAAGAGTTACCATACCTTAGAGATCCTCATAGTTTATGTCACTGGGCATGTTAGACGGACGAAGTGTTAACCCATTTGTGCCTGGATATTTTTGCGAATTTCTTCGATTTTTACTGATAACTGAAATAATAGATAAATTTCTGATGTCAACTTCTTGAACAAGGGGTGATTTCTTTTAAAATCATTATGCATAATAATCGAAATATCAACATCCTACTTGATCAAGTTAAAATATTTTGTAGAGTTGAGGCTTAATACTCATGAATAAAGGCTAGGAAAAATAAATAACGTTTCCGACTAATAGCGAAAATGCCGTCCCAAAAAAGGGACACTAGGCTTAAATGGGTTAATATGGACGCATTAGCAGTTCCATGCCTTCGCGCATCGCTTGGAGGCAGGTTCGATACCCCAGAGGCGGGTCCGTATTAGTTATCTTTTCAATAACTAGGTATTATCCGAGGAACCTTTCGTATAATTTCCTGGGGAGAACTGTGGTAGGTATGTACTGAGGGAGCGGTTTCACTTTACTAAATTCGAATCACGTTCCTTACGCTGGTTCGTTCAAAAGCAGGGAGCAGGCTCGATTGGCATCTATTAATAGGGGCGCATTAGCAGTTTCATTCCGTCGCACAATGCTTGGAGGCACGTTCAATACTCCAGAGGCGGGTCCGCATTAGATGTCTTTTCTATTACTAGGTTTTTTCCGAGGCCACTTTCGTATAATTTCCTGGCGAGAACATTAGGAGGTCCGTACTGAGGGAGTGGTGTCACTCTACATAAAGAGTGCCCGTAGCTTAGAGAAGGGGGAGGGCTGGGTTCGAATCATGTTCCTTACGCTGGTTCGTTCAAAACCAGGGAGCAGGCGCGATTGGCATCGATTAACCAATTTGTGCCTGGATATTTTTGCGACTTTCTTCGATTTTTACTGATAACAGAAATAATAGATAAATTTCTGATATCCACTTCTTGAACAAGGGATGATTTCTTTTAAAATCATTATGCATAAAAATCGAAATATCAACATCCTGCTTGGTCATGTTAATATATTTTGTAGAGTTGAGGCTCAATACTCATGAATAAAGGCTAGGAAAAATAAATAACGTTTTCGACTAATAGTGAAAATGCCGTTCCCAAAAAGGGACACTAGGCATAAATGGGTTAAGGTCGTGTCCGTCCACTTAACTGTTCAGTTTTCTGTTGTTCTCTCCCAAACTTCACGTAAATATGGTCAAGGACGCCTTAAAAAGGCCCCCCACGGAGGGCACCCCTTGTGTTCTCCTTCTTACGAGGATTTATAAGCGGGTTTCGAGCCTAGTACACAAATCCGATATCGATGTTCATAAGAACAACAGCCACTCGTGGTAAAAGTTTCGATATTCTTATGTTGTGTTTGTTCCATAAAAGATCATTGAAGGCATATGCAGTCCTTGTTTACCAAGCGAAAACCTCAAAAACATTTAAATGGAGAGGCATTTAACGTCCCGTAGTTCCAGCTGCCGAAATTCTTTTTCAAAGTAATAGCTATTTTTCCCATGCATGTCCTTTTCCAAAATTTAGTAGATTAGTTAGTACATGCATTAAAACACGGTTATTGCGTTGCCGGTGTTGCGTATTGGACGTCCCGTAGGGCCGGTCGTCGTAATTTTTTTTCAAAGCTATAGGTATTTTCCCAATGCATTTTTTTTTTTTAATTTTACAAGATTTCTTTGTAGACTCTTTAAAACGCGGGTATTTCGTTGCCGGTGCAGCTCGCGTTGCTACATTGGATTTCTCTCTTAGTTTGGGAACTAAGGCCTAGGAGAGACGTATTTGATATTCCGTAGTGACGGCCGCCAAAGCGCTTTTTCAAAACATTAGCTATTTTCCTGACGGATGTTTTCCGAAATTTTAGTACATTAGATAGTAGCCGCATTAAAACGCAGTTTTTTCCTTGCCGGTGTCGTGCACGTCGCTGGGGTGGGTTTTGCCTCTTATTTTTCGAACTAAGTTTAAGGAGAGACGTACTTCGGCCGTGTGGTACGTACGGCCGAAACGCTTTCTCAAAGAAATAGCTATATTTCCAAACCTGCTTCTAGAAATTTTGGTAGATTGTTTTTAGACGCATTAAAATACGATTATTTCCTAGCCGGTGTCGCGGAGTTTGCTACGGTGGGTTCTCCTCTTAGTTTTCAAACCAAGGGCAAGGGGAGACGCATTTGACTTCCGTAGGGATGGCCGTCGAAATGCTTTTTCAAAGCAATATGTATTTTTCCGTCGTATGTTTTTCCAAATTGTAGTTGATTAGTTACTAAACGCTTTAACCGCGGTTGTTTCCTTGCCTGCGTCGTGCTCGTTGCTACGGTGGATTTCTCTCTTAGTTTTGGAACTAAGGTCAAAGGGAAACGCGATGCTTTTTCAAACAATATCTATTTTTCGGAAGCATGTTTTTAAAATTTAGATTAGTTAGTACTTATTAAACGTGGGTGTTTCCTTGTCAGTTTAGCGGGCTTTGCTAGGGTGGTATTCTCTCTTAGTTTCAGAACTAAGGCCAAGCGAAGGCGTGTTTGATCTACCGTGGGGCTGCTTTTTCAAATCCATAGCTATTTTACCGACGCGTGTTTTTTCCATATTTAATAGATTAGTTACTAGGCACATCAAAACGCGAATATTTTGTTACTGGTGTTGCTCCCATTGCGAATTTGACGTTCCGTAGGGTCGGCAGTCTAAGTACTTTTTCAAAGCAATAGCTACTTTTCCGACGCTTGTTCTTTCAAATTTCAGTAGAGTAGTTGGTAGACTCATTAAAACGCGTTATTTCCTTGACGGTGTCTCAAGTGCTGCGTATTTGACTACCCGTGGTGCCGGCCGCCGAAATGCTTTTTCAAAGCAATAGCTATTTTCCGACCCATATTTTTCCACATTATTTTAGATTTATAAAAACGCGGTTATTTCCTTGCCTGCTAAGCGCTCTTTGCTAGGATGGGTTTCTCTCTCAGTTTTTCATCTAAGGCCGACTGGAGACGTATTTGACGTCTCCTAGAGACCCACGTCGAAATGCTTTTTCAAAGCAATGGCTATTTTCCTGACGCATGTTTTTCAAATTTTTACAGATGAGTGAACAGGCACATTAAAACGCGGTGAGTTCCGTCTCTGAGTCGTCCTCGTTGCTAGGGCGGGTTTCTCTTTCAGTTTTCAAACTAAATTCAAGTAGGGACGTATTGGACGTCCCGTAGGGCTGACCGCCGAAATGCTTTTTCAAAGCAAGAGTTATTTTTCCGACGCATGTTCTAACCTATTTTAGTTAGTAGACGTTTTCGAACGCGTTTTTTCCCCCCACAGATTTAGGAATTTCCAAATAAAATATTTCATGCTTCTAATAGTGTGCTTCTTTCAAGACAAAAATTCACTCCATTTATGCCAATACCACGACTGCCGTCAATGTAGAATACCGTAAAATACGGTGAAAGCTCACCACTCTAACAAATGCCCCCTCTTTCTTTTCTCGTGCATTTCGTTTGATGTTAAATTACCTAATAAACGCCCCCTTAAGTTGGATTCCTACTGGCCGGAGACTTGCAGCGGCTAAGTGTATGATCGTAGGTTCAATTTCCACTTATACCATTGTAAAAATTGCCTTTCTCTGTGTTAGTAAAAACTTACATTGTGATACAACAGATGACACCCATGAAATCACGCTACATGCCAGCGAAGTTTGACGTCAGGATAATGCTCTCTCCTTTACTTCGCTGTGTGACGTCATCGCGATACGGAACGGACAGTATGAATCCAGCTTCCCTTGAAGATAGAGGGGGAGCCTGAACGACATATTTTTCCGATTTTTACCGTGTGTCTGCCCCATAGATGCCGATTTTCCTTGGAGGGCGCTTTTCCGGTATATTACGGTAGAAAAATCATTGTATTATTTTAGGAAAACAAATAAGTCCGAGTGAAAATATTTCGTTACGAGTACTTTTTAAAATAGAAATTGTTCTATAATAATTGAAAATACCGTTAAAATTTAAGTTACTGCCCTTCTGCGCGTGCGCATGCCACTAATAGGGCTAACATTTGGAGGCACATGCGGGGAAGTATCTTATTCCATGTTAGAACCTCTTGCAGAATGACATTTATCAATTGAAAAAGAACGACCCATTTTAAAAAAACGTAATGTTTTGATACGAAAACACTCGAAAGAGAGAAAAGGCTCAATATTTCTTTCGATAACAAGCAAATCGCACGGGGACTAAAGAAAAAATATTCACTAAAGAAAGCCACGGCACCATGGGCGTCGGCAGTCGAAAATTTTCCAAAGATTATTTCAATCTATGGTTACCATGTTGGAAAGAACAAAAAAGCAGAGAAAAAACAAAACGGTATAAGAAAATCCAAGGGAAAGGCACCTTGCCCTATGCTTCCGACGTCCATGCTCGGCACCAGACTTCGTGCAACCGTAATCGATTGCACTTTTTTGTGTAATCGTAATCTAATCCTAATCTAGAAACTTAGTTTACAAATAAGCTAATGTGATTGTAATCTGAAAACCCAATAAACTGTGTATGAAGTCTTTCATTAATTTCTCGGGGACCTGCGTTGGACAGTCTACTTAAAATGCTGAAAAAATCTTGAAACCCGGTGTAACATGTTCATTTACATTGTTACAAAGACATAAAGCCTCTTGTTATCCTTTCTGTGGCCAGTGTTGCTTCCTGTCTTCGGTCCTCTCTGGGCAGAGTAGGGCATTCCGAGATCTGTGGAAGGAGAAGCAACGCTGGAGACACAGATGAGAAAATCTCCCATGTTGTATTATTGCAGGGCGTTGCTTAAACAGGTTAAACCTGCATTTAAGGTTCCTTTTATGTGTGTTATTTTGAAATTCTTATTTCATCTTTTAAACACCAGTTTCTTTTGAAAGTTTTTTGTTAATTAGTTCTGTTTTCTGCATAAGAATTGCACACTTAAAAAGCTTATCAATGTTCGCAATAACTATTTTGTAATTTAATCGTAATCTCACATAGGGATGGACGCGAGACGACTTTTTGCGAGACGAGACAGTGATTTACAGCTTTTTTGCGAGACGAGACAAACATTTTTAACATTATGATATAGGGATTTTTGCGAGACGAGACAAGCTTTTCGGCTGTTTTGCGAGACGCGAGACACCAATTTTTCGTCTCGCGTCCATCCCTAATCTCACAGTGCGTACTCGTAATCGAAAGTTTCTATTGATTTGACTACTGTAATCTAATCGTAATCGACAACATTAATATATTTGTTACCGCAATGTAATCGTAATCGATAAAATTAAAATTTAGGATTAACGTAATCTAAATGTAGTTTCCATTTGAAAAAAGAGAAGTAATCGTAATCGTTTTGAAGTCTGCTCAGCAACCTTTGAAAAACGTCAAACGTGAGCACTGCATGCAACGGTGGAAAATCTTTTTTTGACTACTCTCGTCACATGACTCGTGAACAGATCTGAAAACTAACAAATTAAATAAAAAAAATGTCAGAGGAAAGTATCAGAATGTTTCTTCAGAAGTTGAACCATGTTCACTACAAAGAAAATAATCTCAAGTTCCACGCAACTCTTAAACACTTTTAGACATCGATATTATTGCAAAATTAGATGAAAAAGATACATGCATCTCAGAATCTAAATTAATATTAGAAAATACTGCATTTTAAAAATTTTTATTGAATGCGTCATGGTCACGTTTCCTGTTTCTAAGAGTACAAAATACAGCCCGAAGCTTAGAGACTAAAACTGTAGTTCACTGCACTGCCATGCCACAGGGTCCAGAATTCGATTCTAGGCCTGGGTAAGACAGACTTGGCCTTTCATCCCTCGAGTGGGTCGTTAAAATGAGGACCAAACTTGATTGTGGACATACTTGGAGGGAATCCTCACGTCACGCTGACCTCCTGGGCGGGGCTCTTATTAGTATTCCTCATTCCCGATGCCGCACTTTCCATTATCTACAAAAACAAAATGAAAAACAATTAAATGGTGAGAAAACCTGCACCACAGACATAAGGAAAATAAACGCAGATGGCAGAGACGTTTACAATAGCTTTGAAGAATACATTTCTTATCCCGATGTTAATTTAAATTCCGAGGCACCACGTTAGAGCTACTTGGCTTCACATTTTTTTTTTTTTTTTGGTCTGTGCATGAAAATTAAAAGAAATAAGTTTTTTATTTTCCTCTTGCACTTTAGGGCAAATCGGTTTTTTCCCGTGAAGCAAATAAGATTGATTCACTGTGCCCATTTGCACATTATCCAGAACCGAGTTGTTAAGATAGGGTATTCCTCTCCCCCTACCTTTAACTCCTTGAAGTGCAACCATTTCCGAATGCCGGAAAAGTGCAGTCGTTGCCATCGCTCGATTGAGACCCTTTAATGCGCACTGTTCCCGCTCTGGGAACACCCAACTCTGACGTTTTGACTGTTGCCAGTCACGAAGAATAGATTTGATTTCTATAAAAATACTTGCGGGTGATCTAGCTCCACGAGAATCCTTTACTTTTTAGCACGTCATTTCCCGTAAAACAATTGTCACGATTATTTTTAACAGCAGTGACATCTTCTGAAAAATGGAAGAATGCGAGAATAGCTGGATAGATTGCCCAAGGCTGAAAAAAGGACAGCCGTTGCCATCGCTCGACTTAACTTCCAGCAAGATGGCGGACGATCGAAACGTTCATCGCGTGCCACAGATCTAGAGGCACAGCCAGCTGTCGTCAAAAAAGGATCTTTAGATCTGTGGCCCGCGATGAACGTTTCGATCGTCCGCCATCTTGCTGGTAGTTAAGTCAAGCGATGGCAACGGCTGCCCTTTTTACTGCATTGGGAAAGGGTTGCGCCTCAGAGGGTTAACTGGCAGCAACATGGCGGTCGATCGAGCCTTTTTGACTCAGCCGGCTGTGTGGCACCGCAGAAGGGACAGAAGAGGTTACCGAAACTTTTTTTTTTTTTTTTTTAAATTTTATTTTGTCGCAGGTAATTTACGATGCTGTTTTAGGAAATGATTCGCTTCTTCCCATGCGAAGAGGGGGTACGCAGCTAGTAATAGATTAATTGAATGCAGAACTACCGTGTTTGTACTATCGTAATAGTCCCCCTTCGCATAATAGTAGCACCCCCGTTTTGAAGAAAAATTAGTCAAACTATTTTTCTTGCATAAAAGTCGCAGTCGCGTATTTAGATTTCGCTTCATCTAGAAAATAGAAAGTGATCAGCTATTTAACTTTTTATAGAACTAACGCGCTACTAGCATCTTGAGTGAAAGCGATTTGTAATGAATTATGTACTATTATGTTATAAGACATTTTTTTTTGTCAAAATTTTCACAATTATTTGTGAACTTCATGCCTATAAAAATATTACCATAAAAAGAAAAATGCCTTTATTTGGTGTGCAACTGACGAAAAGACCAATGAATAAATAGCACATAATGTGGAAACATTGGATATACTAATCTTATTACAATGTACAGTGAACTCCGGATAGAGTGAACTTTTGGCTATAGTGAACGCAAATCATTATAGTCCCGATTCACATAGTTTCTCTGTTCACCATGGGGACACTTCGGTTTTAGTGAATTTCGGATATAGTGGGCGAAATTCGATGGCCTCTAGAGGTTCACTATATAACCCGAGTTTTTTTTTTTTTTTTTTGTTTTTTTTTTTAAACAGCAGTGATGTTTTAACACTAGAGTACAGAGTAATATATTTCCCCGCATAATAGTCGCACATAGACCTTCACAATGCAAAATGGGCAAACAAACTTCGACTATTATGCGAGTATACAAGGTAAATATTTTTCTCAATTATGTAATAAAAAATATTAGAATTAACTGCGGCTTTCTAACGCTAGAGAACCCCCCAAGGCAGGTGCCACGTACACAGAATTCCGTGGTCACGTGTGTGTGTGGGGGGGGGGGGGAAGGTGCTGGCATTTTACCCGTCCTGCAACCTTATCGTTAAGCTAGCCAGCCTCGAAAATTACAGCTTTAAATTAGACGTATACAGCCAGCTTGATTATAACATTTTTGTGTCCAGGACTCTTTCCAAATTTTGTTTCCCTGTATATAACTGACTCACATTTTGTGCCCTTTGTACATAGGTCTAAAAACTCAATTTTCGGCCTATTTCTGCACGTGAGAAAAATCAGAACCTGCGTATAGCAAGCGCATTTTGCATTTGTGTCATTTGAGTTAAGCAAGCTTCATTTCCCTTCAGTATTTCAGTTACTGCACTTTTAAACTAAGTTTGGGCAACCTTTGAAAAGTTGCGGGCCAAACTTCAGGATGCTAGCGAAGTCGCTGGCCGTATAAGGGATTTATAAGGGATTGTGAATGGTTTATATGGATTTTATACTGAGGTTTGGTATGTTCTAGGGGCCGGATCTTAAGACATGGAGGGCCACATCCGACCCGCGGGCCGGAGATTGCCCATAGGTATTTTAAACTGCCGACAGAAAAAAAAAGATAAACGTGGGTGCTCATAACCCAGACAGCACATAAGCTGACATTTCTTTGAATTTGTCGTATTGATGCAAGCTTGACAGTTCAATTCATTTTAAGCTTGCAGCAAGCTTAGAGATTACAAAAAAATGAGTCAGCCAATATTTTCCCGCCGAATTTAAGTCATTTGAACTGTCAAGCTTGACTACAACTGGATGAATGCTTGATTTGGAAAGCCACATAACAAATAATTTATCATCAGTCATAAATGTACGTGACCATAGAATTATAAAAAAAAAAAAATTATATTTCCAAATATTGAAATTCTTCAAAATAAAATACAATAGTACAAAATTGATTTCAAAATCAGTCGTTTGTCTCGAGTTTTGCCAATATTGCCCAACATGAGTATTGCGATATTGGAAATTTTAAAACGTGTGCTGCGTTTAAGTTTATATTATGCTTATTTCCCTATTAGTACAGTCTATAAATCACACATAACATTTTTAATTTTGATTCATCCCATGGAAAAATAAGAGGCAGATCGTCATCGGCCAATACTGATCAATCTCGCCAAAAAACGGCGTGGCAACCATAACAGTCACTTCAAACTTTACTCATTTCACCTCGAGTCAGATTGGCATGGTGGTTAGGACGCTGGCTTCTCACACCTTAGGTCCCGAAATCGATCGCGGACGCTAGACGGAAACAGATTAAAATAACTTGAGGTTTCAGCGTAGAGGGGAAAATGCGTCGAAGAATAAAATATATGGGGCGAGTTCGCCGACCGGCGCCCCATGTATTTAGGAATTTTTTTAAAGTTTGAATTAAGCTTGCTATGTCAAGCTTAATGCAAGTTGGGCAAGTGAACACTTGATTCAAGCTTGCATTAAGCTTACACGCTTGAAATTTTCAAGCTTAAATCAAGTTTATTGACTTGATAAATCAAGCTTACTGCAAGTTTGATGCAAATTTGCTGTGCTGTCTGGGAAGGGAGTAAGGTAAGGCAATTGCCTCCTACTTAGAGTTTTAGCATATTGTCTTATGCTGAAAATAAAATTACATCACAATAAAAATGTTAGAAGATTGAAATCTGACCCCCCCCCCTCTAGAAAAAAAGAAAAAAGAAATTGTTTCCTCCTAGTTTGCCTCCTCCTAGAAAAAATTCTGTGGACGCCCATGGGATAAAAGTTTTAATAAACATCACAATATCCGTTAAAGAGCTTCAAGCTATGTAAAATTTTGTCTACCTAATTCTAAATAAGTTTCTTTAATATTTCATGAATCTAAGTTTAATGCGAGTGTGAATAATGACTATTTTTTGTGTGTGTGTGTCTCTGACGTAATTAATTTATTCCAGAAATTGGATGCCAGCTGTATTTCTGTCACGTGCTTTAGGATGGCATCAATAGTGAAACTTTGGCTGAAAGAGAGGCCCAAAACGTAACACTTCTCCACCGACAACGACAACCAATGCGATTCCATGTAACACCGCGTTGTTATTTGTTCACCTGTGTCGTCTTTTTTCATTGGTCGAGGATTATTTCTTTGTGTGATCGTCTGTCTCCGACCTGTTGGAGAAACGGAAATGCTTGATGTTTTGTCTTTCTCAACACTCTTTTATTTGTTTATGGTGTTAAATTCTTTTCTGGGGTTTATATGCGAAATGAAATTAACGGCCCTAAAGTAGAAAGTGGTTTTAAAATTCTGATATACTTCGTAGAATAATCAGTCTCCTCAGAACTTGCAGAAAAGAAAGAATATAAAAAAGGCCGCAATTAGTTCTGCAGAACAGTTAAAAGCGAAATGCCCACTTTTCGTTGACCTCCGTGAACAAGGGCGTAGTCAGGATTTTCATTAGGGGGTGGGCAGGACATGGAGTCTAACCGGAGAATGCCCGGTTTGTCATAATCAGACCCTATGACTAGCTCATTTTAGGGGGGCAGGTGCCCCACCCTGCCCCTCGCTGGCTACGTCCATGTCCGTGAACTGCCAAATTTGGACAAACTGGCTTTAGAATGGCTGTGTATGGACATGTTGCGTTCCAGAACACTTGGATATAATTCTGCTCATGGGCTTGAATAGGTAAATAAATTAATTTTCATTACCTTATTTTGTATTTCTAGCTTGTATACGAATACTAAGTTGAACAGTTTTCTAAAATTTAAATAAAATAATAATAATAATAATGAAAAAATAAGAGAGAAAGTGCATTATTACTCACGATTTTTATTTCGATAACTAGCGACAAACCCAGGCTGCGCACGGTTGTAAGACTACTTCAACGTATGGTTACCATGTTAGAAAGAGCAAAAAAGCAAGGGAAAACACTGCATACAGGAGGGGGGGGGCATTGCCCCCCTTTGCCCTATGCTGCCGGCGCCCATGCCTAGCTATAAGTTATCATCTCTAGAAATTGGACACATTTTCTTGGAACCGCAAGTGTCCGGCTTTCGGAGGTTCCACTGTACGATTCAGGCCCGGACTGATTCCTTCAGGGGACCTTACTGGGGAATTTTGGGGGCCTCGCAGGGGCCCCTTATGTCGAGAACCCTACAGAAATCGGCGACTCACCGAACGCCAGTAAAATGCAATATTATACAAAGAAAAGAAAGTGGGCTCATAATTTCACTGGAATATGCTTTTTAAACAGGTCTGATTTATAAAAATTCAAATTAAATAATAATAATAATAATAATGAAAAAATAAGAGAGAAAGTGCATTATTACTCACGATTTTTATTTCGATAACTAGCGACAAACCCAGGTTACGCACGGTTGTAATTTAGGGGGAAAAAAAAAAAAGGTGAAAAATGTGAAGTTACACTGCCTTTGGTTATAGAATTTCTTTATAAACAATGTATGCAGCTGACTTTCCGTTACACAATACGAAAAAATTTAGTTTGGAAGTGAAGCGCGATAAGGTCTACGTATGGGAAAATCCCTCAACGCTCAGGTCTAAGCCTCGCTAATTTATTTTGAAAAGTCGAATTATTTTGCCCTTTGGTTGAGGGTAAAATGATCCTTTGGATAATTTTTCTATAATATAATTTTTTTGGATAACTTCTATCTTATTATTACTCAATGTGCTCTTAAAATATTACAATGCACTAGAGTCTCGCTTATCCGATATTCCGTATTATTCCACATCGGGCGAAGCGACGGCATTAGGGATGGAAGCGAGACGTAAAATCAGGCCGTCTCTGTTAAGTTAACCCTTTAACGCGCAGTGTTCCCGCTCTGGGAACACCAAACTCTGACGTTTTGACTGTTGCCAGTCACGAAGAAAAGATTTGACTTCTATAAAAATAGTGGCGGGTGACATAGCTCCAACGAGAATCCCTTACTTTTTAGCACGTCATTTCCCGTCAAAAGATGGTCACGATTCTTTTTAACAGCACTGACATCTGCTGGAAAATGGAAGAATGCGAGAACAGTTGGATAGATTGCCCAATGCTGAAGAAAAAGGGCAGCCGTTACCATCGCTCGACTTAACTACCAGCAAGATGGCGGACGATCGAAACGTTCATCGCGTGCCACAGATCTAGAGACCCTTTTTTGACGACAGCTGGCGTCTAGTCTAGTCTAGAGATGAGTCTCTAGATCTGTGGCACGCGATGAACGTTTCGATCGTCCGCCATCGTTCTGGTAGTTTAAGTCGAGCGATGGCAACGGCTGCCCTTTTTTTCAGCATTAGGAAAGGGTTGCTCCTCAAAGGGTTAAAAAGGCTACAGGAATTGACATAAAATGATGCTGCAAAGATGGCGAGATTTGTCAACGAAGAAACAGCACTCATCAGGAAAACAGACTACCATACTAAATTTCTTTAAATCTTCAAAGGACTGAACTCGAAGTGTAACATATGGCACTCGTAAATTCAGACAATAGAATTATTCTGTAGCTGCAAGTTAATTTTTTACATTGTTCTCTTGTGCTTATAGAGCACGATTATGATTGCAAGATACAGGGACGTACCCAGAAAAAAATTTCGGAGGGGGTCCAAACGCTGAAAATGGAAGAACTTTCCACAGAAAGACTTCATCATTATTATTTTGCTAACAAAAATCGAAATTTCGGGAGGGGTAAGGACCCCCTGGACCCCCCCCCCCTGGATACGTCCTTGCAAGATAAGCAATGTTCAAGATAACATAAGTATGTATGTACTACTTTCTTATATACAATGTAGCTTAACGTTTAAGAAGCTTTTTCCTGATTCTTCCCTATTCTCCGACATTCCCGTTTATCCGACATTGTACCGGGCCCCTTTATACCGGATAAGCGAGTCTACTCTTATGTTTTATGATGCAAAATATTGTGTAAAATAGGATAGAAAAAGGGGATGGACCTGTCTTGTTAACGGCGTAGTTCGAAAAAATTATTTGATTTTGGTACTCAAATACAAACAAACTAATCAGGTTATGCACTTCAAAATTTTTTGAATGTCTCTTTGCACGCCGTACTATTATTCACCGCAATAAATGATACACCTGTATCAGTTCCAGAAAAAATTCTTAAAAATTGAAAATTTAGAAATATATGTGACTCTGATCATTTTTGCTATACAGTTCCATGTTGAAGAATATTTTGCGAAAGTTCTGTAAAAAGTTTCATTTATTAAGGTGGGTAGTAGACCTCAGAAAGAATAATCCTGAATTTTTTCGAGCCCCTGGCCCAGTTACTTTATTTTAATTTGTGTACCCAGGGCCGGATTTACGCATTTTTGCGCCCTAGGCCAAAGACCACAAGTGCGCCTCCCCTCGAAAAATTTATCAATAATTCCAATTTAATATTCATAATAATTGTTTTTTTTTTCATCAGCACTATATGTCACGTAAAAAGGTGTTTTATAAAGTTTTTTTTAAGATTGTCAAATAATTTACATTATCTATTATCATTTCGATAGGAAGACCTTTACTTATAAGCCATTTATTTAAAAGCCATTTAAAGCCACGAAACAGTTCAGTTTTGAGAAACTTATGAAAAGTCACCGCAAAACAGGGGATTGCATTGTTAACTTCGTGCGAGTTTTTGGACATGTCAGATGTCCATCAGTATTCTTACCACAACATTCGAAATTGGTACAGAAATTCGATGACTGGATCAGATAAAACCAGAAAATCGCTTCGTTTAAATTGCAAAGAGTTATCGTTAATGTCAGCGATCAGATGATTGTTTGCAGATAAAGTGAATACTGTAATAGCACTTATTTTCTTGAGTTTTCTTCTTTAAATATTGATCTTATACGTATATAATTAATTACAAAGTTACTTTATGGTGTCGAATAAAATTTTCAGGAAATTAAATGTAAATAAATACAAACTTAATTTTTATACAGCTTAATTTTTATACATAATTTTTATACAGCTCTCTTACAGAAATTCCCAAAGTAAAATATGTTGCCTTGCATTAATGAGGTGATGTAGAAAGTATAAGCTTTCTCATGAGAAGGCTATAGATGTTTAATCAAAGTCTGTAAGGGGCAATAAGCTTTCCAATGTCAAAAATAGTAAACGTAATTATTAAAACTATTCTAACAAAACTAATTAACTATTAAATTTAGTCACAGTTATATATAGCCAATATTTTACATTTTAAGAAATGAGTTTTACATCATTTTGAACCAGTTTCCTGTAAAAAGTGTTTCTGTTTTTTTTTAGCATTTAAAAATTTGTTTTAAAAAATTACAATTACACAAACATTTAATTTAAAGAAGCTTTTTAAAATTGTTTTTGACTCATTAATACTATTAATTTAATTTTTAAAAAGCCATCTTTAAAATAAAAGTACCAATGTTTAAATTGAATATTTTCAAAAATAAAAATATTTATTTATATAAATATATATATATATATATATACTTATAAATCTTCCATATTCTAAAATTTATCATTTAAAAACAAAGAGCTAACAAGATAAATTACCATGAGTCAGAATAAACTCTTGCACTAATAAAAAGAAAATCAGTCATAATAAGCCATAGCTCAACTCTAGGTCTCCCCTCAATCCGATAGTAGCGTAGCAATTCAGTAGGTTTGGGGGGGGGGGAGGGAGGGCTCAGTATGTTTTCATAAATTCTGGACACTGAAAAAGACACCGATATAGGGTTATTTTCTATCATCCTCCAAAGGTATGGGGGGGGCTCGAGCCCTAAAGCCCCCCCCCTTCCTACCATAGAAATAATACACACAATAATAAATACTTCCTTTCTTATTTCTAACATCATTGCAGGAGCGTTACCAGGGCGTGGGATATCGGGATATATCCCCTTGCGAAAATAGTTATTAAGAGCTTTCAGATGTTTGCCTTCAATAAGAAATTAAATTTATCAATACAAAATTATATCTCATACAACCCCCCCCCCCCCCCGAAAAAAAATGTCTGCCTCATCCACTAGCATATAACGACTAGGACTATGTTACATCATAAAACTATTAAAAGTAGAGTACTATTAAAAGTGGCGTTTTTTCCGCTCACCTTCATTAGCAGCGTCCACATTGGGTAAAGATTCTTTTGGCCTTGTCAAACCTTGTTTAACTTTCTGCAAAACTTCGGTATCAGTTTCTGTTCTCGTCATTTTTATGAGTAACATAGAATCAGAATTCACTTTTTCTGGCGATCTTTCAGATGGAACTAAGAAACCAGAAATGCTCGTTTCATGAATTGCGCGATGTTTCACCGATATATTTTGGATGAAACCGTTGATAATGCGTTTTCAAATTTATAGAAGCATTACACTCAAAGCAACAGACTTTTATTCGAGCAGACATATTTACCGTTCTGTGCATGTGTGTGGTATGGTTCTTTTTTTCGGGAACGTTGGAATATCGGAAGAACACAGACGGTCAGACGCCTTTTCGGTGATAAATTACTTTGAATAATTGTTCTCTCCGGTACCCCTACTTTCCTCAATGTGATTGTTCTGCAGCGGATCTCTTAGTTCTGCGACGCATGTCGTCGACTTGGACATGGTCTGTGCCAGCTTGCTCTGCGAGCAATTCTGTGTCTGCGAGGAGGGGGGAGGGTTAATGGATCTCCACCCATGGGTTTTCTATAGATAAGAAATTGTACTAGGAAAAAAGGAATTTTTCAGAAGCCATAAACATGTATTTCTTGGGCAATTATCACTTAAAGTAAGTCGTTTTCGTTTCTCCTTTCCAGTCCTTTTCCTCATCCGTGATTGTTCTGCAGGGGAGTTCTTTGTTCTGCGCCCTAGGCCATGGCCTAGGTTGGCCTTATGGGAAATCCGGCCCTGTGTGTACCTTGACCGTGAGGGAGATTTTGTTTTTTCGAACTGAGAGATATTCCAAGCTAACCGAAATCGAATAAGTTACGAAGTAATTTTGTCCATGGCGTAATTTTTGCGTCAGAGATTATTCATTTTAATTGATATTTAAAGCGATTTATTGAACTCGTGAAAAAAAAGTCCTCCACTCTAATGTTATTTCGCTCGTTACACAATTTTTTCGTGTAAACGTATTAAACTTACAAACCACATTTACGCTATTTACACTTGTTTACCTACCACGTTTACCTACACGTTCTTGTTTACCTACCACGAGGACGAAATAAATCCACTCTTGTTGGACAACTGTTTTCTGAATTAAGTGTTTAGTCGGTTTTCACTCCTAAATAAAAAAAAATATGTTTCGGGGACTGAGGTTAAAAAATGATTAAATCACATTTTTATTTTGTCTGCTCCTGCGAGTCCAGGTGAAACAACAGTGAGCACTGTATGGCCGTTACTTTATTTTCATGCATCCTGGAACTGTAAGCGGCGATTGCACTTCCGCTCATAGAGAGCTCAAAGAAACACATTCACACCACACTTTCTACTCCACTTTAAAATGCACCCACGGACAGATGTTTCCGGGCAATTCCATATGAACGTGGACACGTGACCATCAAAAAATATACTTTTATTTTTTAATAAATTGTGTGAGAAATTATTGTAAATAGTTGTACCTGTGTTGGCAACAGTTTATTTTGCCTAAAAGTTTCTTTTTATCAAAATGGTAACACTGCCATCAGAAGATTTTGTATTATAAGTTGCATACAGACATTATATACATATACAGACATATATGTTTTCTGCATATATGTCTGTATATATGTAGTGTTAAATTTCAGGGAAAAGATGTGTTGATTTTGTAATTTTATAAATTTTACAATTATAATTTCTGGTTTTTCTGATAAATACACTCATAAAATTTATAAAAAGTAATAAAATAAATCTTTGTAATCAAAATAATTCTCTATATATTATTCCTAAATGATTTTAGTGTCCAGCACATTAGTTACCAAAACATGTTATGTTATCTTTGCAAATGTAGTAAACTTATCATTGGCTTTAAAATTTAATGTTCTCTTCAGTTTTTAGCCGTTTTAATGATAAGAAAAGTTTTTAAAAAGGTAGCCCCCAGTTTTGTTGTGTTATTTGCATAAAACTATTGCAGGCATGACTTACCACATGATAACTCATGCTACACTTAGGAAGTAAATTCGGTTGCTATTTGCATAAATATCATATACCGGGTGATCCAAAAGTCAGGACAAACTTTAAAAATTAATAATTCGAAAACGAATCAAGATACAAAGATAGGGTTTGCACCAAACGGATGGAAAAGAAACCGGGTTTTATGTGGCAACGAAACGGAAATAGTTCTGTTGACGAACAACAGATGGCGTTATAGTGTTTTATTTCACCAAAAGATGATTTACAAATGAAAAAAAAATGTTACAAGTGAGCTTAATTACAGTTAATTGGTACTACAGTAAATTTTCAATGTGCTGTCCATCATTCAGAACTACAGTTGTGAGACGAGTCACCACATCGTTCACAGCATTTAGTAGCATTTTTTATCATTACGGCAGACACATTTTGGTGGATGACATCTTCCAGTGCTTCTAGTGATGCCGGTTGGTCGCGGTACAGTTTTGACTTCAAGAATCCCCACAGTCAAAAGTCACAGGGCGTAAGATCGGGAGATCTTGGAGGCCATGATTGATTAAAGCAGCGACTGATAATGCGATCCTCCCCAAATGTTGAGCGTAGCAGATGTTGCACAGGCAGAGCAGTATGAGGTGGTGCTCCATCTTGCATAAAGGTGACTGTTTGAAGTGCCTGTCGCGCTTGCAGTTCAGGAATAATGTTGTTCTGTAACAGTGCTACATATCGCTGACCAATGACAGAAACCGTTTTGAAACTCGTCTGTGGGACTTCCTCGAAAAAAAAATGACCCATTATGAAATCAGCAGTGAAGCCACACCAGACTGTCACTTTAGGCTGTTGCATGGGTACCTCAACAAATACATGTGGATTTTCTGTGGTCCACACTCGACAATTGTGGGTGTTAACAGCGCCAGAAAGTGTGAAATGCGCCTCATCTGTCCAAAGCACGGTGTGAAGCCAGTCGTGCTGTTCTTCCATTTTATTGAATACCCAATTGGCAAAATCTCGACGAGAGTCGAAGTCAGGCGGTTTCAGTTCTTGGTTGTGTCACAACTTATAGGGATACCGTTTCAGAGATATTCGCAGTGCTCTCCACACACTTCCGTTCGACACTCCTGTCTGCGTCGAAACTTCTCGGGCACTGCTCTCCCCATGTGCAGAAATCGCCGACATGGATTGCACCGTCTGCTCCACTGTCGTGACAACAGCAGCGGCTGTTGAGGGACGGCCACTTCTTGCACGTGACGCCAAAGATCCGGTAGATTGCAATTTCATCATTTTGATCAATGCAGAAGGCGTTATTGGTTCTCTTCTGCCTCTCATGCCCTTCATGTAGCGATATGCTCGCAATGCCGCTGTGGAACTTTCCACATTCGTACAATAAAGTTTGACTGAGAGGGCTTTCTCAACTATGGACAGCATTTCCATGCGTATGATTTGAATTTGAATGCCACAGGTTTGCCAGCTTGGTCGGCGGAGCCGACCTTCAATCCTTTAGTGGCAATCTGCTGAGTTAATTGGGGAAAGAGAAAGAAAAGAAAAGAAAAAAAAAAAGGATTTTTACAAAATATAGCTGGGAAGGCCGGACACAAGGATTTCCCTCGCAGGGACCTGTGTCATAAAGTGGCCCCCACTTAAAATACAAAGCATCTTCATGTTATGCGGGACAGGAGGTCCTGCATTAAAGTTTTCATCTGTTTGGGAGATGACCTCTGTGACTTGGCCACTGCTATGCTGTTAGTTAGGACTATATTTAATAAAAGAGAACAGATTTTGCCCATTTTGCCTGTGGACACTTTGCTGCGACGCTTAGAGTCCATGCCTGAGCATGTTCTTGCGGTGGTCTGCGCAGGTGGTTAGATTTAGAGATTTCGCAGTCAAAGAGAAACCGCAGATGCAGAGATCATCTTCCCTGATAGTCTACGAGCCAGCGACCGCCAGACCTTCGTCATAGTATAAAAGCTGAAACTTTCTCTGCGCATACCCCCCCAACAGAGGTAGGAACCATCGGCCACTCTAAAGTTTGGAGGATCGTGGCTTTGCCAGGTAACAGGGGGCAAGGGTGTATAAAATTGCCGAAAATTTCGTCATTTCATATAGCTTCATTTTTTTTATAGGTTCTTCTTCGCAGTACTAGAAATCACTTTATCCCTTGCCAGACACTTTTCCATCGTGGCAAACCCCCGCCAGACAATCTCAAAGTCATGGAAAACTGTTGTGTTCGTAAACTCCCGCGACGAAGTACGTCAAGCTGTCACAAAGTGCCAAGCACATTTTATACTGCTACTTCTGAACTTTCTTACGCGCGAACTTTCTTGCAGCGCTCGTGATAGAATTACGTTTTTCAAGACTTTGAGGTTGTCTGGCGGGGGTTTGCCACGATGGAAAAGTGTCTGGCAAGGGATAAAGTTACCCTATTCGTATACATTTATGGGATATTTCTTTTACACTCACAAATCTGAGTTTAAAACGTTTAAAAGCTCACGCAGAAAAAAAAAAGAAAATGACGATGTTCACTAAGTAAAATTCATGGATTGAAAATTTTAAAATGCTGCTCATAGCTGCAAAAAATCATAGTTAAATATACAAGATTTAGCCAATTGTACAATTCATCTGAAGAGAAATAACCACATAACAAAATTTTGCCCACATTTTCTTAAGTTTGCCATTATCCTCTTAACCCTTTGATGCGCAACCCTTTCCCAATGCTGAAAAAAGGGCAGGCGTTGCCATCGCTCGACTTAACTACCAGCAAGATGGCGGACGATCGAAACGTTCATCGCGTGCACAGCCAGCTGCGTCAAAAATGGGTCTCTAGATCTGTGGTCGAGTGGTAAAGTCGAGCGATGGCAACGGCTGCCTTTTTTTCAGCATTGGGCAATCTATCCAGCTGTTCTCGCATTCTTCCATTTTTTCAGCAGATGTCAGTGCTGTTTAAAAATAATCGTGACCCTTTTTTTACGGGAAATGACGTGCTGAAAAGTAAAGGATTCTCCTGCAGCTATGTCACCCGCAACTATTTTTATAGAAATCCAATCTATTCTTCGTGACTGGCAACAGTCAAAACGTCAGAGTTGGGTGTTCCCAGAGCGCGAACACTGCGCGTTAAAAGGGTTAAGAAAGAAGAGCAAGGATAGAAATATTTTTAGACCAGATGAAAATTATGTATTCTACGTCATGTTTCACCACATTACTCAAATTTTACCGAATGCAACCATGAAACAGACCCAGGCCCGTACTGGCTCCCTCGGCTGGGGATTGAAAAGGGGTCCCTTACTGGAGAATTTAGAGGGAATAGAATATTAGAATATGTAATATTTGAAATTGTGGATTTATCGTGCTTAAAAAAAACCACATCTAACTGTCTGAATTTTTGCATGTGGAAGTGTTTTATTGAGTGTGAGAAATACAGCATTTGTGAAAGCATCTGTGCTAAGCGGACTGTAATCATCAGGTTACGAGCTGTTTGTGCTTGTGAATTTTGTACAGCTGATGGTTCGAAGACGTTCTAGAAGCAATAAAGTTCGTTTTCCATCCTGACAAGCGGACACTTTACAAGAACTTTCTACACCCACTGGACTTTAGAACGACGAACCCAGGAAACAAGCAGAGTTTTCTGTAACAATACAAACTCTCAATAAAGATTATAGACTTTAGATGTGGAATTTTAGCAGAAATACAACTTTTATTTTTCCGCCCATATTTCGATGTCTTTTTTTGCCAGCTTGAGTTGCCAAGCAATTTTAATTAATATTTCAAAAAGATTTACGGAAAAAAGTAAACAATATGTAATCAGCATGTTGAAAAAATATAAATTTATTGTTTTCTATTACAATATGTTTGAAAATACAATTTTAAAAAAAATTTAGCATGAGTTATCGTTTAATCACTCCTCCGTATTTTTTTATTTGAGGTCGAATCGTTTACATTACGGCCAGTGTTTACGAGCCGGTGGGGCGCGCTCCGTAAGGGGACCTCAGAGCGTTTGTAGGGGAGGGGGCGAGAAAAACAGGCTAGCAGAGGTTCCTAAACTGGGTGCCGCGGCACCCTGGGGTGCCACGAACGTATGTCAGGGGTGCCGTGGTGATAATCAAGAAAAGTGTTTTGGTGGAGTATAATCAAATAATTTCCTCTGAACCGGTATCTCCAAGGAAGTGAGCCAAGCCGATCACTAAGTGGGCTCAAACAAAAATATTTCAGTCAAGTTCAAGACTTTCCTGTAGCCTCTCTTTTACAGGAACTCCCTGAAATGGGGGTATTGTCAAAATTCTATATCTCTTTCCCAAGAGAGTATTTTCTTGATAGTTAGTCCTATAAACAAACAAACAAAAAATAACGTAAAATGCATCCTAACTGCTTCATTCTAACCTTCATGCTTTAAAGGAAATCTGCCGCGGAAGTTTTTAGCCTTAAAAGGGTGCCGCGAAATGCTTTTAGCCTGACAAGGGTGCCGCGGGGAAAAAAAGTTTGGGAACCTCTGGGCTAGAAAAGGCTACGAAACGTTCATTGTTGAAGAATAAAAACTAAATTTAAGCTGAGAAATGTAATGAAGGGAGGGGGGGGGCGTAAGTTTGCCCTTTTTTGGGGGGGGTCGACTTTAAAAGGCTGGGAACCGTTGCATTGTGGTACAATCCATACTGGAAATCCTGACCGATGTCCATTGCAGATCTCCCTCTGCGATTCCCCCATTTTAATTTTTTTTTTTCTGCATGCAGCTGCGGAAGGCATTCTTCTGGCGGAGGTTTATTTACAAGATTTTCATGCTCAGCTGTGAGCAAGACCCAGAGTATCGAGAAGATTGGGGGGGGGGGGGGGAGACGAAAGGTCTCGTGAAGAGTTTTCTTTCTTTAAAAAAAAAATAATAATAATAATAATTCCATAGAAAATTCTTATATTTTTATTACAAAAAAAAAAAAAAAAAAAATAGGCAAACGAGCTAATGCAAAAATGATTTTGTCTCTAATTGTTGTAGAACTCCTACCATTAGAAAAACAAACGGTTACAATTTCCACAAAACAAAGTGGGTATTTTTTTTTATTATGGTAAGTATCATAATGCCAGGTTACAAGTGAGATGATTTGATAGTTTTGCTCCGATTGAATAAATTTCAATCAGGCATCTTAGAAAATATATCTACTTTCTCCCGTACGAAGAACGGGTACACAGTAGAGATGAGTTCGGGCTCATTTTTTGAAGCCCGAGCCCGCGTACTTTTAATCCGAGTCCGAGCAATATTATTTAAGTCGGAGCCCGAGCCCGAAATTTCAACTAAAGATAAAAAAATTCAATTACTTCATTGATAGAATACAATAAATTTTGCTGTTTGTGCAAATTAACGACAAATATAGTTGAAAACTCTCAATGCACTTTCTAATTATTTATATCCATGTTTATCAAATAATGTCCGATCTGATGACTAACTAAGCAATATAAGCCGCCTTTCTGAAATACCCAAAGAGTTTCACGCACCTTCTAGGCACCCGTGCTGCTATTTTTTTTTTTTTTATATACATACTTTTATTTTCCTCATGAATTACTTTTTAAAATCTGTTTCAAGCAGGCGCGTAGCCAGGAAAATTTTTCGGGGGGGGGTTATGAAATTATATGTGTATAAATAGACGGGATTTCATCACTAATCCAAAAATTTCGGGAGTGGGATGTATCCCGATATCCCCCCCCCTGGCTACGCCCCTGATTTCAAGGAGTATGTTCAATAAATGAGAAATTTTTCACGAGTCCGGGCCCGCCCGAGCCCGAACGCAATTGGGAATTACAGAGCCCGAGCCCGGTTCGGGCCCGGGCTCGGGCTCGGGCTTTGCGGCTCGGGCTGAGCCCGTCTCATCTCTAGTACACAGTAGAAATGAGTTCGGGCTCACTTTTTGAAGCCCGAGCCCGAAGACTTTTAATCCGAGCCCGCCCGAGCCCGAGCAATATTATATAAGTCGGAGCCCGAGCCCGCCTGAGCCCGAAATTTCAGCTAAAGAAAAATAAAAATTCAATGAAATTCTAAGAAGTAATTATTTGATAGAATACAATAAATGTTGCCGTTTGTGCAAATTAAAGACAAATATACTTGCAAATTTTTAATGCACTTTCCATTCTTTATACTATCTATGTTTATGAAATAATGTCCGATTTCATGACTAACTAAGCAATATAAGCCGCCGTTCTGAAATACCCAAAGAGCTTCACGCGCCTTCTAGGCACCCGTGCCGCTATTTTTTTTTATATGTACTTTTATTTTCCATATGAATCACTTTTTAAAAATCTGTTTCAAGGAGTATGTTCAATAAAATAGAAATTTTTCACGAGCCCGAGCCCGAGCCCGAACGCAATTGGTAATTAAAGAGCCCAAGCCCGGTTCGGTCCCGGGCTCGGGCTCGTGAAAAATTTCTATTTCATTGAACATACTCCTTGAAACAGATTTTTAAAAAGTGATTCATATGGAAAATAAAAGTACTTATTAAAAGAAAAAATAGGGGCACGTGTGCCTAGAAGGCGCGTGAAGCTCTTTGGGTATTTCAGAACAGCAGCTTGTATTGCTTAGTATTTTGAGATTCAAGTGAAACGCGTGCGAATCGAACGTTTTTTCAGTTCCCAGTTCAGTCCCCAGAATGCTTCCAATGAGCAAACCTATCGTGCTGTCACGCGATCAAAGCACGTCTGGTTTGTTTCAGTTCTATAAGAAACATTGATATATTTCGAAGTTTCCCCTGATCGACGGGGAAAACGTTCTAATTGTGTTTCACTTGAATCTCGCGCTTAGTCATAGCACGAGATCGGACATTATTTCATAAACATAGATATAAAGAATTAGAAAGTGCATTAAAAATGCGCAACTATATTTGTCTTTAATTTGCAGAAACGGCAAAATTTATTGTATTCTATCAAAGAATTACTTCTTTGAATTTTATTTATCTTTAGCTGAAATTTCGGGCTCGGATTAAAAGTCTTCGGGCTCGGATTAAAAGTCTTCGGGCTCGGGCTTCTAAAAATGAGCCCGAACTCATCTCTAGTACAGAGCTAGATACATTTATATCTTATCTACCCATCAACGTTTCCGCCAGCTCGATATTCATTCCTACGGCATGCTTTGGAATGTGCTGTAAAATTTCGAAGTCGATAAAATTCACGGAACAGTGTTTTTTCTTTCTTTCTTTCATTCCAGGAAAAAAAGGTATCAGTTCAAGTTATAGACCACTAGGGGGTGCAGAAAATGTTCCGGAACCAATATTTTCCCCGAGCGCAATTATTTTTCGGTTCAAAATTTCCCCCGAAGACGTAGTATGTTTTCAGTCTAGTTTAAGCGAAAATTACTATACTTACATTAGACTATTAAAACTGTTTACGCATTAAAAACAAATATCTATTGGACAAAAAAATAAAGTTACATGACGGATGGGGACAGTGTGGCGTAACCAGAAATTTTTCATGAGGGGATGGGCTACGAAGAATATACATTTTGTATGGCAAAAAATTCCTCATTGGAGGGGGGTTGTGCCCCTCAAACACCCCCTCCCCGTTGGCTACGCCAATGGATGGGGGACATAAGCCATCGCGCTACATTCTTCATTAAATGTAAAGGAATGGGAAATGGGCATACTGTTCTCGAAGGGCCAGCTTCTTTTGGTGGCAATTGCATCCCTATGATTTCCCCCCCCCCCGTTTCACTACCCTAGAGCTTAAAATAAAAAAAATTGCCTCTCCCCGCGAACTTTTCTCTCGCATTCGGGGACATTCTGCGCTCCTGGCATTGCCTGTGCCCATTTCCATTCCACATTTCAGCCAAATCCTTTCCGGCATGAAAGAGCAACATGCGAACTTTTGCCTCCTACCGAAGAATAGTTACGTTGCTACCCGACTCACTCACTGTCTAACAATTCCGGTCGAGCCACTTCAAAACAAAACTTTTACCGTCATTCATCCAAACAGATTAAAAAAGTTGTCTAATACTGCAATAAAATTCAAGCCGTTTGTATAATCCGCTTGAAAATTTTCATAATTATGTATAAAAATATAGTAAAACAATGTTAGCTCCTTTAAAAATCTGAAAATCCACCCGTTCCCTCATTTTTAAGAGATTTTTCGCTCTTTTCAGCTCCATTTTATTTCCGAGAGTCAAAAGGGTGAATCATTTGCTTGACAAAATGAGCTGTTTCAAATGAAAATGACGTCTTACAATTGGGATTGCAATTCATTTAAAATGGTTTTTCCAGATGACATAGTTTATTTATTTATTTTTTTCACAAATGAATCGTGTGCATGGATATAAGAATGGCTGTGTACACAAAACGAAATATTTCGAACAGGAAAAGTTACCGTACGCAAACCGTGCTTAGGGAAGGGGGAAAACTGGGCAACTGTCCAAGGCCACTAAAAACACTGTTGAGTTTATGGATATCAATGAGTCCAGTAAACTTCTTGACCTCTGAAAACTATTCGACCGTAAGTATAGCTGAAAAAATTCAAAATTTGTAATTTCGTGTATGGCTTTCTTTTACAAATTTAAAATGCATGATTAAGTTGTTAGAAGGCAGCTTTTACAAACTGGAAACGCATTGCATTAAAATCTTAACTAATTAATCCAATTGACTTAATTAGAGTCCATAGCAGCAGCGGGTTTTCATTGGGGTGGGGTGGGGGGTTCGTATCCAGGGCTGCTGAAACCCTAGGCATGTCCCTGACCGCACGTTCCCAGAAGAGCATGAAATTCGATTTGGGTATGTAATAAAAATTGAATATGGAGTTATTTATTTTAGGTGGACGAAGGTTAACTAGATTGAGCGTAGACATGCTTTCGTCGAATGTTTTTTCTAGCGCCCGTTGTAATTGCCTCCGCAACGGGCTTGGACTTCTAGTTTACAGTAGTAATGAGGATGACGCAAAAAATGAGCACGCACTGACATCTTTTCTGGATATAAGAATCTTTTTTTTCTCATCCTCTTTTCTTACCACAAACGAGTTCAGTGCCTGCCACTGTTTACAATTTCATTTATGCTGATTGGAAGGGAGAGACTGCACGTCTGCTCTGTGAACTGTTAAAAATACAAGGAAACTGATTCTCAACGTGGGAAGAAGGCAGATAGAGCCATGCCCGAGCATAAAATCAACAACACACCCTCCAATAGTTAAATCCTGACCAGCTGCATATCTTCTAAAATGCAGGTGGTGGGTTAGGGAGCTATTGCAACCGCTAAGTTCTCAGTGCTGTTTCAGTATTTAGATACAAAGAAATTAAATTATTTTTGCACAAATATTTTAAAACATCTAAATGCTTCATTAAACATGGCAGCATTCTAGATACATCACGTAATACTTCTTGTAGAGCGCTCTCATTAGTGTCAGATTCATTTTTGATCGAAAGTATTGGCTGGAGATTGATACAGTTCTTTTCTAGCTTTTTGCCATTAATATCTCTGAGTTTTAAAATATCATATCAAAACTGAAAATTTTTTCATGGGTTTCCAGAAGCGTGAATCGTTCATTTAGAGAATTATATGCAATGTCCTGAAAATAGCTTTAAAAGGTTACTTTAAATTTATTCTCCTCTGTTAAAGATACGTCGACAGTTTTTTCATCAAATTGACGTTTTTTCTCTTCTGGCTCTAATTTCAGTTTCTGTTGGGAATTCTATGCTGATTTCAAGATTTTCTGCAATTTCATTTGCAGCAATTTTCACCTGATCATATCCCGTTTTCCTGTAATTTTTTACCTTTTCTACAGTTTCGGATAACACCCTTACACAATCTGATAAATTAACCGCTACAGATTGCAATAGCTTTGAAATTGAGTTTGTTTCAAATAAAATATCATGCCAATGAATTACACCACACATAAACTTGTAATTTTTAATGTTTTTTGCTGACCCTATAGCTCTAACTTTCGTTTCTGCATCTCTGTTGACATCTTCTATTATTTCAATTAATGCATCATAGATTTCGCAAAGTTGAAATCGTAATGGTTTGAACGCATCAGTTCTGCTTGACCATCTTGTAGCACTCAATGGCTTTAGAGTTATTTGGGAAACATTGTTTTTAAGCACTTCCCAATGTTTCGTAGAACTAGGGAAAAAAGTGTAAAGTTCTTGTACTACAGAAAAAAAGTTGTTGTTCTGTAGAAGAAGACGCTACATCATTCACAACAAGGTTTAAAGAATGGCATGCACAGCATAGGCGTAGAGTTATATGGGCCCGTGGGGCTCGAGCCCCCCCAATAAATTGTGAATAGGGGCTGAGCCCACCCAATAATTTATCACTCAATACAGAAAACTAATTTATACTAACATAAAAAAAAGTATTCACGCTATTTACAAATGTTTAAAAAAAACCTTTACTTGTACTTTTAAAAATTTTCTTCTTTTGATTTCAATCATGATTTAGTATTCATTGTGACGCCCTGTAACACAAAATGTTACTATAAGCTGCCCTCGCCAGGCTCTGGTTCATTAAAATCAGATTATGCAATGTAAAGTATGAAATGAAGAAAAGTTCAGATGTGTCTAAATGCACTATCTCATTGAAAATGTTTTTTTTTTCCCTTTGGATTTTTTACTTTGCTTTTATTTTTAACTTATAACATGGTAGGAAGATACTAACATGGATACTTACCTTACATTGGTGTAGAATTCTATGGACCCATAGAGATCGAGCGCCTCCAATAATTTACACTTATATATAGTAAGTCATAGCTGCCAACTACTACGGAATATAACCACTTTTTGTAAACAGTATGTTTAATTATTTTTTTCAAAATAGTAACCAGCTCGCGAGCGCATCACAAAATTTTTTCTATATTTTAAGCCGAAAAGTCATGTAGAAAAAGTGGTTAATTATATTCCGTAGTAGTTGGAAACTATGAGTAAGTTATATGTACGTGAATCAGTGGCGTAGCCAGAAATTTTTCATGGGGCGGGGGGGGGGTTACGACTTTTAACTCATATGTATATATCCCATTGACGTGAATATATGTGGTTGTGGGGCCCGGCCCCCCCAATAATTTTGAAAACTTTACGCTTATGATGCACAGGGCACATAAAACGCCCTTGGATATTTTTCAGTTATTCTGTTTTGAACAACCTTTCTTACTCCTTTTCATATTTGAACCATTATCGTATCCTTGTCCTCTAAGCCACTTTAACTCGAAACCTAATTTCTCCAAATGTGTCAGAATAAGCTCTGCCAAACCCTCCCCGGTGGAATCGCTAACTACTGAAAAACCAATGAAATTCCTCAATTTCATATTTATTTGTTTGGAGTCAAAGTCAGCGACTCTTATTGTTAATGATCGTTGTTTAATATGGCTTATGTCTGGAGTACAATCGCGGTTATCGAAAAATATTTAGCTGTTTTCGTAATTTCGACAACCTTGTTTAAAACTGTAGATCCCATTAAATTTATCAACTCATCTTGAATGTTATTAGAGTCACAGACTATTTATTAGATTCGCGTTGAACTCTTCTAATATGTTCTTCCATAACTGGCTGAAACTCGGAAAGCAATTCTACCAATTTTAAAAAGTTTCCGTTATTAGACTGAAACATATATTCAGTTGTTCCACGAGAAGCTAAGCATTGTGAGGCCAGTAGTCAAATTATTGATACAATTCTTTTTAAACACCTCAGTGGGCCCGTGGTCAAAACTGTTAGTGCAGCCGGAAGCATATGAGCCCCCCCCCCTTTCCTCCGGACAGGATTGGAAAATCTTTTGTTACTGAATTCGAAAGCTGGCGGATTAAGCCCTCACCGAGGAAAAAAAAAAGAAAAGAAATTACATAAAAAATGTAAGAGTTCCTATTTTACTTCCATAAAATGGACATAAATTTCAACCAGCCGCTCTTATCCTCAAAATTGCATTAATCCGTGTCTGATTCGAAGTTTCCTTAGAATTTTCTTTTGTAACGATAACTTGAGAAGAAAAGAAAAAAAAAGAAAACTTACTTATTTTTTATAAGTCAAATCAATCCTCCTTTCTTTTAAACATGCGAATCCGTCAGTGATGTCCCCATAAAAAGGCGTTGTTTTAATTCAGATATCAATAATTTTAAAAGCTCTTTAAAATTTCCCATGTTTACAGAATTTTCTCGCTCGCCCTGTCCTCTAAATTCCAGTTCTTGCTTACTTAAAAACAATACTCCTTTGATGGGTCATTGTCCATTCATAAGCGTCTATTCAGGCTTACCTTCTTGATAAATCCAGCAATATAAAGTCGAGAGTTTTCCAAACATATATTCTCCTTACCCCCTCCCCCCTTCTCGTCCGAGCGAATCAGTTAGTCGAGTTCTCAAGTTCAGCCGCCGTTAGAAAATCTTCCATCGGCTGTATCAGCTGCATTCTCTCTATGGCGGAGAGGCTGCTGACGTAGTTGTTGTCATGGCAACGGTGCTGCCAATTTTCTTTTCAGCGCTCTGGGCTAAACCAAAGATTTTCCCAATTGAATTGCGGGAAGATTAAAAGTGCTTTTTTTCTGAATGAGCGATCCGGCCACAATACGTTTTTTTTTGTTTGGTTTTTTTCGGAGATTTTTTTAATTTACCGTAGGAATTCCACAATTCTAATCTGAATTTAGGAAAATTAGTAGAATAAATTATTTTAAAGTATGTGCTGATAATTTCGAGTGCAGCCCGGCTGTACTTGCTGTATCCCACGAGCCGCCACTGAAACACCTCTCCAATGTTGAATTTCGAGGTCTACAATTCTTTGGTACTCAGCGTCGATAGTTTTTTTTTCTGCTTTAATCGAATGTCTAGTTCCTGCCATGCCCCAAATGCATTTCTATGGTTTGCAGACTTTTCGAGCATTGTGAGGGCTCGCGTAAGATTTTCCCCAGTCAGAGTAGCCTTTTTTAGGCCGGTCACTACTAGCAGACGAATTGTCAAATAATACGCAACAAAAGCAAAAAACGGAATAGATTAACCAACTTCTCTCAAAACTTTTAAATAATGCGAGGAACAAAATTTACGCCTTCCTTTCTTAACAGGAAATTCGAATTTTTTACTTTCCGAACATGTACCATGTAAGGAAAGTATTGTAATCATGAAAAAATTCGACTTCGAGATTTTGGTGTATTGACACGTTTTGAGGTCTTCTGAATTCATTTATGCTATTTTTACGAGATGTATGTATGTGTGTGTGTGTGTGTGTGTGTGTGTGTGTATGTGAGTGAACACGATAGCTCCTAAACGGTGCATTCGATTGAGCTCAAATTGGGTATATATGTTATAAACCACCGTCGCAAGACCGGTATTGATTTTGGTGTGTATAGGACTTATAGTTTTTCTACAGGGCTACGACAAAGATTTCTTTTACATTATGGCCTATGGATGGAAATTCTTGAAAGTACGCTAGCGTTCAAACGGTACATTCTATTGAGCTCAAATTGGGTATACATGTTATAAACTACATATTGGTATTGATTTTGATGTGTATAGGACTTTTTCTACAGGGCTACGACAAAGATTTCTTTTACATTATGGCGTATGGGGAGAAATTCTTGAAAGTGCGCTAGCGTTTAAACGGCGCATTCGATTGAGCTTCAATTTGGTATATATGTTTGAATGATTCATCGATTAAAATTTATTTAAATGCTTGGTAATGATTTTAATCGTAAGTGTTCGGAAAGTCGAGTGGAGTCACTCCACTCGATTTTTTATTTTGATGCGCACTCCTTTCAACCACTATTTGACGAGTTTCAGATGACATGCATAAAGCATTCCATAATGCAGAGTCAGTAGATATTTCATGTAATATCTTCAGGCTGCCAGTGCTACCGAACTCTTGATTCACTTCCGAAGATGCTATATTTTGATTCTCTTCAACAACTTCTTCTATCTCAACCGGTATTGCAATAATTAGTTATGTCTCGTATAACTAATTGTTTCACCCAACATGTGTATGTTATATGATTAAAGACTAAATAAAAGAATTTGTTCCATAATAAAGCGCTTTACTTCTGCTGTAAATTAGATTTTAGTACATAAGAATGAAGTACAGGAACTTCCTATACCCTATTTGCCTTCCTGCATTTCTTTTCTGCAAAAGTTTTAATAATTTCACTAAAATCAATCCCCTCTAATATTTCGCCCTCAGTACTCATAATACTTAAATAATTCAATCTTTCATCGGCCATAGTACTCCTTCTGTCGTCTTTTATTAATTTTAACTTTGAGAAACTTCGTTCCCCATTTGTATTAGTCACCATCATAGTAAAAAAAAAAAAAAAAAAAAAAAAAAAAAAAAAAAATACGCATGGCGGTTTCAACATTGGGAAAGGCGGAAAGAAGAAGTCGTGCTCTAGTATGCAAACGATAATATCAGGTTGTAACGAAAGTTTTCCACCATATCTGCCTGAAAAACTAACTTCTAACTCCTTAGATAACTGTTTTCGAACTTTCGGTACCAAAACTGCACAGTGTCACATGATACAACAATAGTACTTAAAGCTGTACTCATAATTTGTTGATATTCTAGAGCTGACTTTTTGCAACACAACTGGAAGTTAATGATGGTTCTAATCCTCTAGAGCTATAGTTCCATTTGGAGACACCTTGTACTTAATGATAACTATATTTTTCAGAGATTTCACAACACAGTATTATAAAGTAAGCCTCTTTCTTTCAAATGTCAAAAATAGTTCGACAAAATATGAGCAAATACGCCAATGCGAACTGTGTACTGACGATGTTTGCGGTGGCGGGAAACTTTCGTTACAACCTAATACAAAAGTGAAATGCTGAAAGTTGTCCTCTTCGAATCATTACAACTGGCAATCCTCTTCAGAATCATGAACAACGAACATTGTTCCTTTCTGCTTCTTCTGCTGATTTTCGGATAGTTTATGTCGGCACATTTCTCGCAGAGTTCTTACGTCTTCCATTTTGTTATATTTGAGATGCATGCTATCGAATATAAGGTCTTCCTTGTCCTTGTTGATGTCGTTTTTAATAATAAGAAGCCAAATTTTCGAAATGCTGTGCTATCTCTTCCTCTTCCAAGTCGTGAATCCTCTCGGAAAAACCCAAATTTTTCGAAAATTATTTCATAAGCTTGAAGACGTTTTCTTAAGTTAGACGTCAGACAAGATTTTAAGTTTTCTCCAAATAATAATTTCGAGAAGAGCTTTTTTTCGAGCTGAGGCCCCTGGTGACAGCTGGGTTCGCGTATGCGCTAAGACGGCATTGTATGTATGTGTAAATTTATTACGCTTAAATGAGTATGAAAAGGCGACGGACCTATTTTATGCAGCTCCTTGAGTGGGCGCCCATACCCAAGGGCGAAAATGAGCTCCCCCCCTCCCCTCCAAGCTCTTAGAAAACATATATACTTCCGCAATTATTACTTTCGGAACATGTACCATGTAAGGAAAGTATTGTAATCATGAAAAAATTCGAATTCGAGATTTTGGTGTATTGACACGTTTTGAGGTCTTCTGGATTCAGTTATGCTATTTTTACGAGATGTATGTGTGTATGTGTGTATGTGTATGTGTGTGTGTATGTGAGTGAACACGATAGCTCTTGAACGGGGCATGCAATTGAGCTCAAATTGGGTATATATGTTCTAAACCATCGTCGCAAGATCGGTATTGATTTTGGTGTTTATAGGACTTATAGTTTTTCTGCAGGGCTACGACAAAGATTTCTTTTACATTATGGCCTATGGGGGAAATTTCTGGAAAGTGCGCTAGCGTTTAAACGGTTCATTCGATTGAGTTCAAATTGGGTATAGATGTTATAAACTACCGTCGCAAGACCTGTATTGATTTTGGTGTGTATAGGACTTATAGTTTTTCTACAGGGCTACGACCAAGATTTCTTTTACATTATGGCCTATGGGAGAAATTCTTGAAAGTGCGCTAGCGTTTTAAACGGTACATTCGATTGAGCTTCAATTTGGTATATATATTTGAATTATTCATCGATTAAAATTTATTTATATGCTTGGTAATGATCTTAATCGTAAGTGTTCGGAAAGTCGAGTGAAGTCACTCCAGATTTTTTATGTATTGTTGCAACGTGGAAGTGATTTAACGTGATTTTCGGGGCAAGACCACCGATTTCCCCTCCCCCTTACAAATGACTTGGCAGATCTCTACAAACATTCTTAAGGCGCCTTCAGTGATCCAGAGACATGTCGCGGGTCGCTAGTAGAGATGAGTTCGGGCTCATTTTTTGAAGCCCGAGCCCGAAGACTTTTAATCCGAGCCCGCCCGAGCCCGAGCAATATTATTAAAGTTGGAGCCCGAGCCCGAAATTTCAGCTAAAGACAAATAAAATTAACTACTTCATTAAGAGGATATACAATAAATTTTGGAGCTTCACACACCTTCTAGTCCCCCGTGCCGCTATTTTTTGAAATAAGTACGTCTATTTATCCCATGAATCACTTTTTAAAATCTGTTTCAAGGAGTATGTTCAACAAAGGAGAAATTTTTCACGAGCCCGAGCCCGAACGCAATCGTGAATTACAGAGCCCAAGCCCGAGTCGGGCCCGGGCTCGGGCTCGGGCTTTCGGGCTCGGGCTGAGCCCGTCTCATCTCTAGTCGCTAGCAGTAGGGTGCCAATAGCGGAACCAATTCTTCTATAGTGTAACCATTTCCTTTAAAAAGGTGGTGATACTCCGGTATTAAACCAACAAAAGATAATTGGGGACCGTGAATAATAGTGCGATTTCGCACATACCCCATCTATTGTTCGCTAGAGGACACCCCAAGTGTCGCTGCCAGTCGCAGCTTCCTAACCATGTCAAATTTCCCCGTTCAAATACATTGTAGCCGCGACATGTCTCTGGGCGCCCGTAGCGTCTTGCACTGCGCCTCCTCTGCTCGGAGCAGATACACTTGTTAACCTTTTACAACTATTTCCAGAGTTAAATATTTGAAATGCTGCTCGCGAATGTTGTAGCAGAATTATAAAATTATAGGAGGTAAAAACTCATTTAAATAATTGCATTAACATACTAGTGTAGGACACACTAGTCGTTGTCCTTAGCTTGTTGAGCTATTTTGAAAAACATAGAACAGTAAAACTCGTTAAAATTCTTTTAAACCACCTAGTTTTGCGCCCCTCTCCTGCGTATTTTCCTGTCAGGGGCCACCCTCGACAACCCCTAGCTTGGGCCGCACCCCATTTTTTTCTAAGTTTAGGCTTTCTGCCGCCTGCGCCTGCTTCCCATCTCAGTCTTTCAGACTGTTGCCTTGTTCTTTCTCGGTTTCGACGTTTTGCCATCGTCAATTTTTCTTTAACTTATCGCCCGGGTCGGACCACATCTTCCTACGTCACTACTTACGAACATTACTTTTTACGTACACGACCCACCTTCTTACGTCACTGTCCAGCGTGATTTTAAAAAGAAAATTACAAGATTTCTAACGGGCGACTGTAAATAATGCCACCAGTTAGTGACGGCAGCCAGGTAGCCGCCATGTTACTGGTGAAAGAAAAAAATTAATGTCAGTTTTCATAGCCGAGGCAAAGAAAAATAATCCAAAAATTAAAATGACTATTTTAAAGCTACTTGAATTAATGTCTGTTCGATATACAACCCTATTTTAAAAAATCCTCTGTTAGTCTCCTTACAATGAATTCAACGATAAGGATTCTGCCGCCCCTACCAAAGAGCGAAGGCAGATAGGCCCATGGAGAAGGAACAGAAGAGACGCTCCCTTGAACAAATATTTAGACCAGATAAAATGGCTTTTCTGACAATGATGACATATTTCATGCAATTCTGAATTAGTACTAAAGCTTTGCGCCTCGCAGAAAATATATATATATATAAATCTGCCCATATCAAAGGCAGGACTTTTTTCTCTGTCCCCCAACTGACAACAATAAATAATTGTTAATTTTCTACAAAACAAAAAAAACTTCCAAATTTTACGTGTTATAAAAGTAGGCAATGGTTAATCTAGGCCTGCCGCCCCTTTGAAGTGCCGCCTGATGCAGCCACCTGTCTGCATCAGATAGCACGGCACGGCCCTGACTGAATGAAAATTTCAAAAACTTATTCTCAGGTGTATTCAGCAGACGATAAATTACGATAAATTGCGCCAAGCGTTAGAATCATCTCCTCAAAATCGCAGATCAGCCGTTTAATTTTTCGCCAAATTAAAAAGTTGCACATTTTAGTCTCAGAAAATTTCTAAATAATATTTTTCTTTTGAGTATAAAACATTTCATTCCTGCTCTGATTTCCCATGCACACGATATTTTAATTTAAAAACAACCTTACAAATAATCTAGACAAAAAAAAATCGCTATTCTTTTATTTTTACTTCAAGAGTCTGAATCATTTAATAAACTGCCGAATGTGGCAACCTAGATAAGCTTAATCGTCGCTTTTTCCACTATGGGGTTACAATTACGAAATGGCGGAAAGCAAAAATTGCCTTTTGCGATACGTTTTTCAACGATATCTCCTAAAATAATTCGAATTTTTAAAAAATCGCATCGAGGTGTGTCGGGACCTGTCATGGAGAATTTCCGTACAAAATTTGGTAGGTCTACGATCACCCGTCTGCGAGCTACGCGAGACACAGACAAACTAACAGACAGTTTACACATTGCTTTATTTATATAGATGACGACTGAAAAAATACAACAAAATGCCTGACTTTTTCATAATATTACTAATCATAATCAGCATATATCTATTTGTGGGTGCCCCCTTCTCGCTGGGTAGCTGCTTAAAAACTTCAGTAGATCCGGCAACTGACCGCGTAATCACTTGAAATCGAGCAGCCATCCTAGGGACCACTTCTTTTTGCAGAAATCGTTCATCGGCCGTGATGTTTTTTCTGTGGAGTGGTAAAATAAAGAAAAAAAAAGAGTTTGACTAGTTGTAACTGAAAAAAATTAGGCATTGACTACATAGGGAAAAAAAAACCCTTAAACTTATTCCCCATACTGTAATAATTTAGGGGCTCCTCAAAATCGGGGGCCTGGGGAGTATGCCCTTGCGATAATCAGGGCCTGATTCATTCCCACAACGGTTGCTGCACCGGACCATTCAGGGATATCCCCAAGAGTAACCCAAGGCCTCCAGGGGGGCTTTCAAAGAACCAATCTGTAAAGCAGCAGCATCGGTCAGAGAAGGAGAATCTTCTCCGTTGCCACCTTCAGTGAGCAGAGGGAACAGGATAAACATGGGTTCAATATTAAAAATGAACGAGTCAAAAGAAAGAAAGAAAAGAAAAGAGCGAACTAGTTTGAGTCCCTCTTAACCGGCTGCATTTGACTTAAATTTTAAAAAAAGCTTAAAAACTACAAAAAATTAAAAATGGGACACCCACTTCCGTTATATCACATAGAGATGGAGCAAAAACACTGGAGAAAGGCTTTGTGCTGTGGTAGAAAAACAAGCATCAGTGCCCTCCATCGCTGTGATGCTATAAAAAGAAAGACGAAATTGTGCAGCAACTTGTCTGTATTCGTTAAAAAAAAAAAAAAAAAAAAAAAAAACTGATGTTTTTGAAGCCACCCTTCCGATGGTATATAAAACTTCCGTAATAAATTATAGCAATCATGATAATGCTCATTCCATCCATTCATTATATGTATTTTTTCCATCCTTTAAGTTCCCTCCCCTCCCTTGAAACTTTTCTGGATCCAAGCTGCACTGCACGCTGGAGATATTTCAGCCTGTTCTAGGTGCAATGGACAAAGAATTCGTACACAGCCACATGGATCCCAAGTTATATCTATGCACGGGGCAGATAAAAACTTTAACGAAAATCAAGAGACATGTAATCATACGATTACGTTCCTCCTCTATAACGGAGCCATGTAAAAGCGCATTACATTTTCCACGCCGTTTTCAGTATTGAAGTAGGATTCCGCCTGCAATGCAAGCTGCTGTGCGAAATAACCAAATGAACTGATTCAACCAGGTACCTTCACTGCAGTGGAATCGTGAGATTATAAATTAAAAAAATAAGTGAAATACGTAAACTCTGCAACACGATTCAATGCTCTATTCGCGCATACAGAGATTCTGAACAGCGCCTCGAGATGACACAGACGGATTGTTTTTCACTGGAATGAACCATGGAGGATTTAAAAATTTAAACGGGTCCTATCTCACCCCCCTCACCCTCCAATGCTGAGTCGGACGAAGGCGTTGTGCGGTCGCACACGTGCAGTTTCGATGAGGAAGCTGAAATTAAAAAAAAAAGAAAAAAAATCCAAAAAAGTGATGGGGTAAAATCTTACATTGTTATGTAATTTTGAAATGCAAATAAGCCATTTGCAGGGCCGGCCCTAGGGTGGAGCGAACGGTGCGATCGCACGGGGCGCCAAAATACCTTACTACATTTATATATATATATATATATATATGTGACGTCAGATATTTCAAGTAAAGTTTCAGAGTTAAGGCAGGTAATATGGTTTATTGAACATTACATTTAAGTTACAATTTAGAATGAGAAGAGGGGAGGGGAGACGGGTACAAGAATCAGCGTGGACTCATTAAGCAGTTCTAGTGGCAGAAGTCCCCCGATTTTCGATGTGCGGGAGTATTTACGCTTACCACACCACGTGGTCTGCGAAGACACAACTCCTCCTCCCTCTTATCTCTGATCGAACCACACACATTTCCCAACATGACCCGCATCCGGGGCTACAAGGGCGTGGGGACACGTGTACATCTAAAGAACTCAGAATCGACGGCCTGATGTCTGGCAAATAACAAAATAAATAAAACATAGCTCCAGAGCGCGCGTGGCAAGTATGACAGGAAAGCAAAACTTACAGTGAAAGTACCCGCTTGAACACTACCCAAACTAGTAAAACCCAAATTACCTTTTTATACATTACATATATATATATATATATATATATATATATATATATACAGTAGGAAGTCCGAAATGCGGACGCCTAATAACCGGACATTTTTTTATCTTCCAAAATTTTTTTTATTTTGAACAACAACAAAAAAAAAAAAACTGCCTCTGCTGCTCTCAGAGTTTTGATTTCGTATTGTTGTAATCATTTTCAAAAGAGAACTTCTTGCGTATTGGGGAGGAAAGAGTGCCCCGCCGAGCATTTCAATTCTCACCCCCCCCCCCTCTTTCAACCGCGCTATGGATGCGCCATTAAGTGCACTCTCCCACCCTTCTCATAGCTAAAAGTGGAGTCTGAGAACGAAAGATTTCTTACCCCCCCCCCTTTCTTTGCTGGCAAGCTTAATTTCTTTTTTATTTTTGTTTAACACGCTAGTTATGCCTTTCCACACACATTACTGAACTTCTTTTGGTTATCTTTAAGAACAAAATCGTTGATTCTTGTTTACAGTTCCAGCACTCATGTTTCTCACTCAAATGCATCATCCATGATCAATAATGTATATAATGATGTAACGTTGTTAAAAAAAATTATAATGAAAAAAAAAGTAATAAAGTGGGTCATGAAAAGGGCCAACCTCCTCGTGGTATCCCCTGGGTAACGCCAATCGGCTTATTAATCAAAAGTACTACCTACATTCCACTACAAATCTTAACTTTTTTTTTTTTAAATCGAAACTCAAAATATTAAAAAGAAAAAAAAAAACTCCTCAAAGTGTGGGACATTGTTCGTGCTATTTTTACGACCCAACGGGGTCCTTCGTCAAAAAATGAATGCGCTAAACCGTACACCCCCCCCCCCTCACACACACACACACACACACAACGGAGAGAGAGAGCAGATCAAAGTGTATTGCTATAAGAGTGCCTGCGAGGACGAAGCCTTCGCTTGCCTCTAATCGGAACGAGATAGATCGAAACAGCAGGGATTTAGAACAACGGGCGTAAAGTAATAGAATTTTGCATTTCGGGAGGCCATTAGGCGCTACCGGAGGGGGGGGGGCGTAGAGAGAGTCGAGGTTCTCTTCCGTCAGGCGATATCGGTCCTCATTCCCAGGGCCGGCTTTACCATTAGGCGAACCCAGGCGACCGCCTCGGGCCGCCCATTAAAGGGGGCCGCCGATCAAATAATTTTCAATAAAAATTTAAATGCATGTATTTTTTTTTTTTTTTTTTTTTTACCTTTCCCAGTTTTTGACTAGGGCCGCTAATGACTGATTCTTGAAAGAAACTTCTTTAACGATCTCAAAATAATTTGCATCCTTCACAATTTTTCTAATCGGGGTTTCTTTTGTCGGTACATCTGCAATGCAGATACTCAAAGTAGATAACGCCTGTTCAAAAAGTTGTTAATGATACGCTAATGGTCATCTAAAGAAAGTTTTCTGATCTTTTGAAAGCGGTGATGGTATGTGGGGTGACAACCCCTTCCGCTGCCTGTGTACTGATCAGCAATTGAGCATCCACGATTACTATTTATTAGCCTAAGCCTTGTCGCGGCTGTGCAGTTTTTTTATGAAGCAGATGATGAAACAGTTTGTGACCCTGAAAAACATTTTCAGGTAAATTTTTTTAACACCTTACTGGATCAAGCTACTTCCGCTTTAAATAACAGATTCAGCCACTATAAAGAATTTAAAGAAAATTTTGGCTTTGTTTTTGATGCAGAAGATTTAAAAAATAATAGTGATCAGCACTGAAAGACAAATGTATGAATGCAAATAAAAAGGCCCGAAAAATCCCGTTATAAAATATGCCACTAAACAATCTTCTGAAGAAGATTTAATGCATTATTTGGTTTTTGATTCTTCACCTGAGTAAATATAAAAGCCAATAGTTCAAATTATTTCTGGGAATGAGTCTTCACCAATCAGCAGAAGATTCTTCCATTGACTGATATTACACCAACACGATTGACTGATATAAACCCTTAACGGTGTTATTCGAAAAAATCATGCGATTTTGGTACATAATTACAAATAAACTAATTATGCCAGGCACTTCAAAATTTTGAAACTGTCTCTTTACAAGCTGTATTACATACTGCGAAGACAGGCCAATCTGTATCCGTTTCAATACTTTTAGAAAAAATTCTTAAAAATCGGAAATTTTCGCAAAGCGTGTTACTCTTCGAAAACTCTTGCAGCTAAGATCCATATTTAAGAATTTTCTCTGAAAATTTCACAAAAGCCACAGCTTTTTCGCTTATTGTAGTGTGTAAAACAGCTTATGAAGAACCCTCTGGAATTTTTTGGAGACCATGGTGCTATTAGTTTATTTCAATTTGTGTACCAAGACTAAAAACAGAGTTCTTTTTTTTCGAAGAACAGCCTTAAAACAAACTAGCAAATAATCATTTTTGCCAATTCACGATCAACTGTAAATTAGCTATTTTTAGAAATGTATACTTCTTTTTTAGTATTAAAATTTAATAATTTCTATTCATACTTTTTAAATTATGTTTTGTTTGCATTATTTTAATGTGTCCTAAAGGAATCAAGAACTGGTTTATTAAACTAAAGCTTAACAATCGTATTTTATATTGGTCCTAACCAAGATAAATTAAACAAATAAGCAAAAAAAAAAAATTATTGTATAAATCAGAGGTTTCCAAACTGTGTGCCGCTGTGTGTGAATATTTTTTCACAATGAGTGAACCTATTATACATGTATCAATGCATTTATGTATATGTACGTATGTGTGTATGGAGGCATTAATGTTTGAAAATGTGTACAGGGCCGCCTATCTTGATTTTGACCAGGGCCGCCTACTTTGACTTTGCCTAGGGCCGCCAAATTTCTAAGGCCGGGCCTGCTCATTCCAGAACATTGATTCCCACAATTTGAGCCTTTACCTGCTCTGAAATCTTTAAATCTTTCCACTGAACATTTTTTTTTTAATGGCGGGGGGAGGGGGGGCGCATTTTTCCAGTTCGCTCCACGTAGGAAAATACCTAGGACCGGCCCTGGCCATTTGATAACTTTTGTTCAGCAAGTAAGATGTTAGGAGTTGGCTCCTTACACGTAAATAAGGAATAAATACAGTACTGTACGCTTATCGAAGTATTGTACTGTACCTGTAATAGTCAGTTAAAAAAGGGAGTACAGAGAATACGTCCTTGTTCGAGCACCTCTGCGTGAGGCATCTGGGTTATGTCTCTTGATTGCTGTCACGTGGTTCGCTGCAGAGGGCCTGCTCGGCCTTCTCTCATATCGAAGCAGTGTGGCTTGAGGAATGGGGGAGCTATGCCATGAGAGGCAGCCCCCGAGTTTATAGATATATTGATTTTGTGATTTTCCTTTAAAAAATAAAAATGACAGTCTATTAGGGGTAAATTATGCAGCTATCCATTCATAGGCGTAGAGTTATATGGGCCCGTGGGGCTCGAGCCCCCCCAATAAATTGTGAATAGGGGCTGAGCCCACCCAATAATTTATCACTCAATACAGAAAACTAATTTATACTAACATAAAAAAAAGTATTCACGCCATTTACAAACGTTTAAAAAAAAAACTTTACTTGTACTTTAAAAATTTTCTTCTTTTGATTTCAATCATGATTTAGTATTCATTGTGACGCCACGTAACACACAATGTTACTATAAGCTGCCCTCGCCAGGCTCTGGTTCATTAAAATCAGATTCTGAAATGTAAAGTATGAAATGAAGAAAAGTTCAGATGGGTCTAAAATGCACTATCTCATGGAAAATATTTTTTTTTCCTCCGTTGGATTTTTTACTTTGCTTCTATTTTTAACTTTTAACATGGTAGGAAGATACCAACATGGATACTTACTTTACATTGGTGTAGAATTCTATGGACCCATAGAGCTCGAGCGCTTCCAATAATTTACACTTATATATAGTAAGTCAAAGCTACCAACTACTACGGAATATAATTAACCACTTTTTGTAAACAGTATATTTTTTAATTATTTTTTTCAAAATAGTAACCAGTTCGCGCGCGCAGCACAAAAATTTTGCTATATTTTAAGCCGAAAAATCATGTAGAAAAAATGGTTAAATATATTCCGTAGTAGTTGGCAGCTATGAGTAAGTTATATATACGTGAATCAGTGGCGTAGCCAGAAATTTTTCAGGGGGGGGGGGTTACGACTTCTGCAACTCACATATATGTATACGGATGTATGATAAGGGAGTGAAGAATACACATTTTGTATGGCAAAAAATTCCTCATGGGGATGGTTATGACCCCCCTAACCCCCTCCCTTGGCTACGCCACTGACGTGAATATATGTGGTTGTGGGGCCCGGCCCCCCAATAATTTTGAAAACTCTACGCTTATGTATCCATTGAGTCTTCTTCAACAGTATCTGTGGTCCGTCGTTCCATCGAGACGGTTCCAGTTTCTAACGCATATTCAGAGTAACAAGTGACGAAGTAGGAGAAACATTTTCTTTGAGATCTTGTTTAAAAATATATATTTGGTGAGCAGAAATTGATTTGAGTTTAATAAACAAAGAGCAAAATTGTTTTACAGAGTTTATATTGTTTTCTTAAGATAGTATATAGTGTGTGTTTCTGAGAATTGAGTAAAAATGTCTGGAATCACTCAATTAAATAAAGAGGAGTTAAGACACGTTGCTGAGGAGATAGGCTTATCGATACCTGAAGATGCCAAAAGAGATCGAAACAAAACTTTTGATTGAGACCAGTGAGGTGTTTAAAAATGATGAGGAGTTTGTAAAGACAGTTATCGATGAGATATTTGAGGATAAGAAAAATTGAAAGTCTGAGCATGATAATCAGATCGAATGAGAGAAAATTAAATTAGAGAGAATAAACGCAGAATTACACTTAGCGCAGTTGTAAGCTAACAGAAATATGACAGAAACATTGCCGGAATGAGGAGCCGAATCCGAGGAGTTAATTGACGTCATAAAAAGCGTCAGAACTCTTAACAGTTAAATTGCCGACCAAATCGGAATGAATGGGATTTCTTTTTACTTTCCGAACATGTACCATGTAAGGAAAGTATTGTAATCATGAAAAAATTCGAATTCGAGATTTTGGTATATGGACACGTTTTGAGGTCTTCTGAATTCATTTATGCTATTTTTACGAGATGTATGTATGTATGTGTGTATGTGTGTGTGTTTGTGTGTATGTGAGTGAACACGATAACTCCTGAACGGGGCATGCGATTGAGCTCAAATTGGGTATATATGTTATAAACCACCGTCGCAAGACCGGTATTGATTTTGGTGTGTATAGGACTTACAGTTTTTCTACAGGGCTACGACAAGATTTCTTTTACATTATGGCCTATGGGGGAAAATTCTGGAAAGTGCGCTAGCGTTTAAACGGTACATTCGATTGAGCTCAAATTGGGTATACGTTATAAACCACCGTCGCAAGACCTGTATTGATTTTGATGTGTATAGGACTTATAGTTTTTCTACAGGGCTACGACAAAGATTTCTTTTACATTATGGCCTATGAGGAGAAATTCTTGAAAGTGCGCTAGCGTTTAAACGGTACATTCGATCGAGCTTCAATTTGGTATATATGTTTGAATTATTCATCGATTAAAATTTATTTAAATGCTTGGTAATGATCTTAATCGTAAGTGTTCGGAAAGTCGAGTGGAGTCACTCCAGATTTTTTACGTAGTTAGAGAGAGCATTTAACATCTAAAAAAAAAGTACCGGAGAAGGTTAAAGCTGAGATTTTACTAAACTTTTTTTGGGAGAAAGAGCTTCCAATATTTTAACTTACATTACAGAGAAAGAGCTTGACAATTATGAAGTAATTTAAGCTATGGTACTGAGAGAATTTGAGCCAACTGCGCAAGCAGTATTAGATAATTTTAGAAATGCTCAAAGAAAAAAACGAAACACACATCCAGTTCGCATCGCGACTAACTACTAGTTTTGATTACTATTTAAAACTGAGAGAAGTATCAGATTTTGATACTCTGAAGCAATTAATAGTGTCAGATAAATTATTCCAGACATCAGATAGAGAAACGGCCTCTCACATAAATGTTAGACAGGCTGGAAAGTGATTCAAACCTTTAGAATTGGGTAAAGAATGCGATTTATACTTTACGTCGAGAGGTAGACACATAAATGAAACGAAAAAGGATCAAAAAACATTAAAAAGCATTACTTCACATCAAAGAAAATTTAATGAGAGAAATACATCTAAGGTATTTTTGTCAGAGTTCAAAAAATGTCAGGTATGTGGTGAAAACCATCTCTTGTATAAGTGTGAGAGTTATAACAAATTACCCGTGGAAAATAGAGTAGAGATTGTTAAAAAGAACAATTACTGCTTTAACTGCCTTTCTACGTTTCGAGTTGCCAATCGAAATCTTGATCTGTGTGTAAAAAAAAAGCATCGCATATCCTAGCATTTTTTCGTAAACCAGAATCTATCTCGAGAAGATAGAGCAACTAATTCAGAGTCAGAAATAAATAAAAACGAAAACGCAGGCGCCAGTTATTCACTTCCCCCTTTCCCCGGATAGCAGATGAATCAGTAGAACGTTTGGAAGTTCTAAGTGCCACTAGTTATAATGTAAACAAATCCAAAACCGTGTTGATAACCATGGGCCAGGCAGAATATATCCAGGGTGGGGGGCAAAGACTACTCCAACGTATGGTTACCTACCATGTGGAAAGAGCAAAAAGCAAGGGAAAACACTGCATACAAAAATACAGGGGGGGGGATTGCCCTATGCTGCCGGCGCCCATGTTGATAACTACGGCCATGTGTTATATCAGAGATGTGTGTATATGCAAACTTCTCTCCAGTGAGAGCAATGCTAGACGCAAACTCCTTGTCACGCTTCATTACCATATGCCAGAGAGCACTTGGCCTCAATCAAGAAAAAACTAACATACATTTCAGGAATAAATGATTCTCCCTCTTTAGATATAAAACATAAAGTTAATGCTTCCATATGCATTAGAGATGAAACTTTTGTTAGAAATTTGGATTTTCTAGTAGTTCCGAAAATTATGGTAGGTTTATCACCCTCGTGGCCTGTAGAAGTTACTATGCAGGATTTTCCTAATGTAAAATTAGCAGATGAGAAATTTAATGTTCCAGGGCGCATTCATTTATTATTAGGCGCGCAAGTTTTTATGAGATTCTGAGACCTGGACAGATTCGGATAACGAATTCCAATCTTATACTACAAGACACAGTGTTTCGTTTCATTTTGTTGGAAAGCGTTCCAGTAGAGAATGAAAACAGAGTTCATTGTGGGTTTGTCAAAGAGGAAAATAACATCGATAAAACATTGAAAAAGTTTTGGGAAATAGAAAATATAGAAGTTGAGAAACCTAAAGAGCTTTTATTGTGTGACTAACTTCACTTAGAAAACTATTCACGGGGGGAAAACAGGCGAATTTATCGTTAAAATGCCTTTCAAAGAGGATCCAATGACCTTAATAAATTCCAAACAAATTGTAATAAATAAATTAAATTCTTTATGGAAACGTTTAGTAATGAATCCTGAATATTTAAAATTATATTCAGATTTCTTTAAAGAATATGGGCAGTTACGTCACATGGTAGAAATAATGAAAGAGAGGAGGAACACGGATGGTACTACATTCCTTCATATTGGAGTATATAGGGGAATTGAAAAAAGCAGGTCAACTCCTTTGAGAATGGTATTTAATGCTTCATCCTTGACAACGAAGGGAAATTCTCTAAATTCGGTACAATACAAAGGAGGTGTAATACAAGATGATTTATACTCAATTATGTTGAGGTTTAGGAAATAGATTTTCGCTTTCACAGCAGATATATCCGAAATGTTTAGAGCAATTTCTATCCACCCAGAGCAGCAAAAGCTTCAAAAAATTTTATGGAAAGAAGGTCTGAACGATCCCGTTAAAACATTCGAGCTAAGAATAGTTACTTACGGAACTGTTAGTGCACCATTACTTAGCTACGCGGATACTAGTTCAGCTTTTTAATGACGAAGGAGATGAGTTTCGTTTAGCAGCACCTGTACTAAAGGCGGACATGTACATGGACGATATTTTATCTGGAGCAGAAACATTAAGCTCAGCATTAGAGCTCAAAAACCAGTTGAAAAGAATCTTAAGTAAGGGAAATATGAATCTACACAGATGGTGTAGCAATGCGCCAAAATTATGCCAGGCCAACGACAATGAATACCCCTTCGGTGATACAGATGAATCTAAGGCATTAGGCATTTTATGGAGATCGAAGAAAGATTGTTTGCGGTTCAATATCAAAATTGAAAATAACGAAAATATCACTAAGAGACACGTGCTGTCCATAATAGCTAGCAGTTTTGACCCTCTGGGTTTACTAGCTCCCATCATAATTAAAGCAAAAATTTTTATGCAAAAATTATGGCTATTAAAAATTTGCTGTCAGAAAAAGGAGCTAATGAGTGGAGAGAATTGGAATCTACCTTCAAGCAAATCAATAACATTGAAGTAAATAGGTGTATTCTATTACCAGATGCAGTTGTAATTGAGTTACATGGTTTTAGTCATGCGTCGGAATCAGCTTACGGTGCCTCAATTTATCGCACGTCAGTAAGAAAATCGGGAGAATTTTCAGTATTTTTGGTAACCAGTAAAACAAGAGTAGCACCCCTTCAGCAGCTAACAGTCCCGAGGCTGGAGTTATGTGCCGCAGTTTTACTCGCTAAGCTCATTAAACGAGTAATTTCTACACTTAAAGTGAATATTACCAACATCTTCTTTGCGGAGCGACTCCATGATAGTGTTATCCTTAACGTGACCATTTATTTTTTCCTTCAAAACGGGACATCTACAATTTTTTTGGCACTAGTGTATTTATTTTCTTCTTCAAGACGGGACATCTACTGTTTTTAAGGTAATAGTGTAAGGAGACTGAATGGACAGGTCTGGGTATCTTTTAGTAGTTAAGAAAACGCGCAAAGAAGCTTGTGTTAATGTTAATATCAAAATAAAATGGAAAAAAAAGCTTTTCTAAAACACACATATACTATAAGAAATAGTGCAAGACGTACGTTTCGGGTGGTACAAGAGGTAGGCCCTTCTTCGACTTCAAAAACACCATCCGACACAAGGCAGGAAAGTGAGAAATGTAAACAAAAGGACACACAGAAAAAAGGAAGTTGTCATTCGGAAGGAAAAAAATTCTTAGAAAACCAGAGTGAAAAGGGAAAATAAAGTGGAGATCGGGGGAGGGGGAGGAATAAGCAAAAGAGGAACATGACTTTAAAAAAGAATAAAAATTAAATAAATTGAAATAGTTGACAAAAAAGAACATTAAAAGAACAAACACAAAAATAATACATCCCCCCGCGTTTTCTTTGCGTCTCGAGAAGGGAGGGAAGGAGGTCAGGTTTTTTTTTTTTTTTTTTTTTTTTACAGACTCTGCCGTTGGATGATTTTAGATTTTTAGCGACCTTTATTGAAATCGTTATCGTGGGTTGCTCTCTTTCTAAAAACGGGACATTGCAGGCGACATTTTCTAAAAACGGGACATTACGGTGTCCCAAAGCTGTGCTTGGGGACAGCGGGACAAGCCACCTAAAAACGGGACTGTCCCGTTCAAAACGGGACGTATGGTCACCTTAGTTATCCTGGATCCAGAAAGAACCATTCCATCCAAAGACGTTCGTCGCAAATAGAGTCTCGACCATACAGGAACTGACCAAAAATATGCAGTGGCGACATGTATCATCTGAAGAGAACCCGGCTGATCTACTGTCTGAGGGGTCAGTCCCAGCAAGCTACGATTGAGTGAAATGTGGTGGAGCGGACCTGAGTTCCTAGAAGGTGAAAACTATCCTAACAGAGACATTCCTGCAGCAGTTATTAGCAACGATTTCGATAATGAACTGAAAAACTCAAGCAGTGACTTTTTCAACAATTTTTCATCAGTATTTAGTATTTTCATAGACTCATCGTTTGTGTCCGAAATAATTGATTTAAGTAACAATTATGGTAAATTAATTCGTATTGTAGGATTTATTTACAGGTTTATGCGAAATTGTCGCAAAAATGTCAAAAGAGGTCCTTTAACTATTGACGAGCTTAACAAAGCAGAAAAGTATCTATTGGTAAGTATACAACAAGAGGCATTTCGAGAGGATATCATGGCCTTGCAAAAAACAGGTAATGTTTCAAAAAAGAGTAAAAATTTCAAGTTTGTCTCCGTATTTAGATGATGAGGGTCTCATAAGAGTTGGAGGCAGGTTGAGTCATTCAGAATTGCCTCATTCAAGCAAGCATCCTTACTTGTTTCCTCCTCATCATAAATTAACTCTTTTAATTATTCAGTATTATCATGTTAAAAATTTGCAGGAGCTTAACGGTGTTTTTCGAAAAAATCATGCGATTTTGGTACATAATTACAAATAAACTAATTATGCCAGGCACTTCAAAATTTTGAAACTGTCTCTTTACAGGCCGCATTACATACTGCGAAGACAGGCAAATCTGTATCGGTTTCAAAACTTTTAGAAAAAACTCTTAAAAATCGGAAATTTTCGCAAAGCGTGTCCCTCTTCGAAAAATCTTGCAGCTCAGATCCATGTTTAAGAATTTTTTCTGAAATTTTCACAAAAGCCACAGCCTTTTCGCTTATCGCAGTGTGTAAAACAGCTTATGAAGAACCATCTGGAATTTTTTGGAGACCATGGTGCTATTAGTTTATTTCAATTTGTGTACCAAGACTAAAAACAGAGTTCTTTTTTTTTCGAAGAACAGCCTTAAACTTTTACCTATCATCTTAAATCATCACTTTTATCTAAAATGTAATGCATAAAATCTGGGAGTGACTTTTACAGATTTTGGTATTTTTGGATCTTTGCCTAAGGTGACCATACGTCCCGTTTTGAACGGGACAGTCCCGTTTTTAGGTTGCTTGTCCCATTGTCCCCAAGCACAGCTCAGGGACACCGCAATGTCCCGTTTTCAGAAAATGTCCCCTGCAATGTCCCGTTTTCAGAAAGAGAGCAACCCACGGTAAGGATTTCAATAAAGGACGCTCAAAATATAAAATCATCCTACGGCAGTGTCTGTAAAAAACTCTCTCCCTCCCCTATCGAGACGCAAAGAAAACGATGGGGGTATGTGTTGTTTTTGTGTGTGTTCTTTAATGTCTTTTTCGTCAACTATTTCAATTTATTTCTTCCTTTAAAGTCATGTTCCTCTTTTGCATATATCCCCTACCCCCACCCCCGATCTCCACTTTATTATTCACTCTAGTTTTCTAAGAATTTTTCCTTCCGAATGACAATTTCCTTTTTCTGTGTGTTCGTTTGTTGACATTTCTCACTTTCCTACCTTCCTGCCTTGTGTCGGATGGCGTTTTTGAAGTCGAAGAAGGGCCTACCCCTTGTACCACCCGAAACGTACGTCTTCCACTACTTTTTACAGTATATGTGTGTTTTAGCAAAGGTTTTTTTTTCATTTTATTTTGAAATTAAAATTAACACAAGCTTTTCTGCTTGTTTTCTTAACCACTAAAAGATACCCAGACCGGAAATTCAGTCTCCCTACACTATTACCTTAAAAATGTCCTTTTTTGAGGAAGAATATAAACACACTATTGCCAAAAAAGTAGTAGCTGTCCCGTTTTGAAGGAAAAAATAAATGGTCACATTATCTTTGCCCCATCTAATGGGCGAAAGCGGTGGTGGATTTGACACAAAACTCGGGATAAAATCCACTTGCAAAGTTGTCTTTGCTGCAATCATTATTTGTGAGGTTGATTGCCGATAGCAGTCACCCTCACAAATAATGATTTTGTCACACAAGTCCATAATGATTTTGTCACAAATAATGATGTGTCCAAAAGGCACACCTTCAATACTGGTGGAGTATAATTTAGTTTTCTATTTAAAAAAAAAAAAAAAATATTAACTGCATGGGAAATTTTGGTTTAATATGATAACAGTGTCTAAGGTATGTATTGTAAACTTAGTTTAACAAAAACAGATAAACAAAAACAAAAAAATCTCTCTCAGTTAAATTTAATTAGAGAAAATTACAAAATAGGGGGAAGGCAGTTTGCTGTTACATAACTAAAAGGTACTCAAATCTCTTAGGGTCGTAGAAAAACTTATAATATTGTTAAAACCGACTGATGTGGACGTAAATGTTGCAATCACAAACCGAATCAGTGGCCAAAAATAAATAAATAAAACAAAATAAATAAAATAAAATAAATAAATAAAATAAAATACATGCCTGGCTGAAAAATTTTCATTCCCCGGGCATGTTGGGGAATAGATTTTTCCGGCCCTGATGGACATCATCATTAGAAGGCCCAGAACTTAGCCCAATATGATAGTTAATGGAAGGCTCAGGACTTGACACAACATGAAAATATCAAACCAACAAAACTACGACAACCCCAAAGCATTAGGGGCAAAGATCTTCATCCAGATCTTTACCCCATCGTACATGCGAATTCTTGCCCCATTTGATAACGATATGAAATTTGCTTTCCAGCGGTTTTGATCATAAGTCATATCACTTGAATCAAAAAGTAATGAGATCATTATTAGGTTAACTTCGCATACAAAAAAAAAAAAACGTTAAAATAAAATATAATCTGAAAAATTGCGAATAAAGAATAAGTTCAAACAAACAAACAAACAAAAAAAAAACTACATCAAAATACGCATAAAGTAATTTACGTCATATTATGAAAACTGACTATCGCACATCCCTGATTCTTTGTCTGCAAAGTCAGTACCATCTAGGGAACTTGTGAAAAAATCCGTGTGGCTAAATTAGATTTCTAAACAATAATAATAATAATAATAATAATAATAATAATAAAACAGGGTGTCTACCAAATTTCTGAAAGTCAATTTCCTGACCTTTTCCTGACTTTTGGGAGGTCCCAGGAATAATAGGGAAAAAAATCCAGGAAAAAAATTCCTGACCAATGCAATTTACTTTGGGAAATTGCACAATGCCCCTCCCTTGTCTTTATATTTGCATATTTTGTACAACTTCTTGAAATCTATTTTAACTGAGCTATACAGGATTAAACTTTCATCCATTGAGAAACAGAAGTAGTCGCACTTTCTGATAGAATTAACTAACTGTTCTTGGAAATACGGTCCTAAGCCATAAGCAGGCGCGTAGCCAGGAAAATTTTTCGGGGGGGGGGATATGCGCCTGGAAAATAATTGGGGGGGGGGTATGAACTTATATGTGTATAAATAGACGGAATTTCATCACTAATCCAAACATTTCGGGGGGAATATATCCCGATATCCCCCCCCTGGCCATAAGTTACCAAGTAAGCTAATTTGTCTTTTACCCTTCCGTCACGATGGATGAGCCCCCATTTCCCCCTTCTTATACAAACACATCGCTTGATGCTTTCGCGGTCCCAAAAATGCGTTGCAGTTGCTTCCGGTTTCCAGTCTGGCAATTAGTGAGAAAGGGTTAAAAAAAAAAAGGACACGAAAAAAAAATTGATTCCTTTGGTAAATTTTCCGGACCCATTATCCAATTTCCCAGTTTTTTCCAGACTTTCCGGACCCATTTTCCAATTTCCCGGCTTTTTCCAGACTTTCCGGATTTTCCGGAGCGGTAGACACCCTGAAAAAAAAAAAAAAAAAAAAACGCATTCGGATCTTTACCCCCGACTACCTAAAAAGATTTACAATGTACAAGTTTTATCTTTAAGAGCGAATAACTGAACTTGCATCATGCCTAGGCATTTAAAAGGTAAATTAAGTGATGCATTAAGTTTTAATCTAATTCTTATGCCTAATATTTAATTTAATAAGTGCGCAGTTTTAACTAACAAAGAAAGATTTTGATTATCCTTTCTTAAAAATAGTCAATTATTGAAAAAATGTAATCGTCCACTGTCTTTGCGGATGCTGTCAGTAACTGAATGTTTTGTAGATCTTGAGCTTTTGGTTCTGAAAGAAATCTAATAAAATGATGTTTCCCCCCCCCCGTAGAAATGTCTGTTTAAAGATGCTTTTAATAATTCTGTATGTTTATGCACTGGAGGTCCATTCCAAGAAATAAATACGTCATGAAAGAGATTACCAGATTTCATGTTATAAATGTGATTTCCAATAACAGAGTCAGCAGATTCATGAACACACTCACTGCAAAATTTCAATCATTTTTCAAGGCGGTAAACTATTTCTGGTACATCAGTATGCACATCAGGGACGGAAAAAAAATGAGAAAGGGAAAGAAAAACTCTGAGAATTTTGTTAATTGTTAAAATCGAAATCATTTGTATATTTTTTCTGCAAAATTTTACCCGATCCTAGATCGCCGGATCGGATAGACTCTGCATCCCTGCCTTTACCCCTTGTCTTTCTCTCATTTCGGAAAGAGAGGGGGGGGGGATGACCTGAAAACACTACTATGGTGAGACACTGCGTATGCCTCCACCCTCTCTAACGTTGGAAGATTCGAGTAAAATGGGTTCTTTTACATCAATTTCTTTTTTTCTCGAGAGGGGCGGTAGCCCCCTCCGTCTTGAATTTGCCCTTTGCTTTCTCCCGTCACTGTCCTAGAAAATGCTCTGCAACGGGCGCCGTCAAAGGTCACGTGCTATGCCAGCAGATGGAAATTAATTTCCTCAATTCTCCTCTTGCGATTTCCGTTTTAACATAAACAATTTTCCTCCTGTGTGGAATACCAGAGTTTGAAGCAGTCTGGCAGAGAACACTTCGGTAGCGGAAATTGGGGGGGGGGCTTTCGCTACTTTGCAGCCCCAGCTTTTGAGAAAAGCTTATTCTTTTATGAAAAAAGGGTGTAAAATGGGAGTCTCATAACTGCGATTCCCTGTCTGTAATATAACTAGGAATTATACTTAGCTTTACTCTTTGCCGCAGTGGTATCAGTTAAGTAAGAACAGAACGCGGAAAAAATCATGGAACGAATAAGGTTCGAGGTTTGGAACAACGTAAGAAACGTATTCTCTCTCTCTAATTTTGTAAATAAATTGCTTTTTTTGTAAATAAGTGACTCTGAACTCATTTATTTATTTATTTATTTTAGCAGGAGGAGAACTTCCATCCTACGAGAGGCCATGTGCGTGTATACCCGCACCGGATCGCGTTGCCTTTTACTTGGCCTGCTTTCTGAAGAACCCAATCACTCGGGAAAATGGGTAAGCAGATATCTTGCCTTTCTCACTTTTAACAATATGTAGGTTTCGTAAGAACTTCAACTTTATGTCGATATGTTTTAATCTACCAAAATTATTTTCGTTAGTTATGCACTTTATACAAGATTGGTTATCCTCATACACGATAAGACTTTCGATATTGGTTAATTCCTTTGCAATACCTCTTATCCACAACATATCCTGAATACCTTTGCTAAGAGCATTAATTTCTGCTTCTGTTGAGGAAAGTGCAACACATTTTTGTTTATTGAAACACCACATTATAGGGCAATTAGAAAACATAATTACATATCCCGATATTGATTTTCTATCATTTGGATTTGACCCCCAGTCCGCATCAACATATAAGGATAATTCTGGATTATCAAAAGTACATTTTTTGTACTCAAATTTTAACTTTAAAGTTCCTTTTAAGTATCTTAAGATTCTCTTTAAAGCACACCAGGCAATATCAGTGCGATGTTCTTGAATTTGACTCAAACAGTTAACAGCATAGAGAATGTCGGGTCGAGATATATAGGCTACATACAATAAAGACCCAACAAGTTCACGATATGGTCCAATAAATGTATTATCTCTTTGAAAATCTTTCACAGTTGATTTAGGCTCTATTGGTGTTGAACTAAGTTTACAATCAGACATTTTATATTTATTTAACAATCTTAGAATGTAGGACTCTTGATCTAACAATAGACTATTTGGAGTAAACTCTAATCTAATACCAAGAAATTCAGAAGCCTTTTCTGATTTTGACTTTCAAACTTTTTGAATAAAATAACAATAATAATCTTAATTTCATTAATATTAGATCCCGCTATTAACAAATCATCTACATAGAGAATCATAATAACTTTCTTCGAATTTACTTGCATTTTGAACAAACATGGTTCACATTTAAGTTGTTCAAAACCTAATTCCACTACAAAACTACTAAATTTCTTAAACCATTGACGCAGTGCTTGCTTCAAACCGTATAGACCTCTTATTGAGCCAACACTTTTTACCACTTCCGTCATTCATAACCTTTAGGCTGATCCATATAAATAATTTCATTTAAATAACCGTTAAGGAAGGCCGTTTAAACATCCAGAGCAAAAACATGCAAATTATCGTTCAAAATCATTATGAGTACTAAACGTAAGGTTTGCATGCTTATAACTGGAGAAAAAGTTTCGCTATAATCAAGTCTTCGCTATATATAATCAAGTCTTATATCATCAAATATATATAATCAAGTCTTCGCTATAATCAAGTCGCATAAATCCGCGCGCAACAAGACGAGCTTTATATCGTCCGTTTCTCTTTTTAGTTAGCACCCATTTACAGGAGATAGCTTGCTTTCCAAGTGTGGTAGCTTTTCAAGATCCCAGACCTTGTTGATCTTCATGCTTTCAATCTCTTCATCCATTGCTTTCTTCCACAAACTCTGTTCATCAACAGAGAGAGATCTGATATCATCATATGACAAAGTTTCTTGTTGACAAAATAAAGCTTCAGCTTCATATACCTCAGGATCTGGATATCGAATAGGTTGATTTCTTAATCTGTTAGATTTTCTCTTATCGTACTTTCTTTCATCAATAATATCAGAATCCTCATTTGCAATTTCCTGAACCGAGTCGTCACAAGTAGTGTCCTGAACTTCTTGTTCAATTTCATACCCAAGCAATTCTTGGCATTCTTCGATATATCTTTTCATTGCGTTTTCATTTCTCTTTTCATAAAATTTGACATTTCTTGATATCGTTATACGTTTAGTTTCAGGATCTAATAGTCGATATCCCATTGAAGAGTAGACTATAAAGATCATTCATTTAGATCTATCGTCAAGCTTCTTACGTTGAACAGAAGGAACTAGCATATAAGCTTTACGTCCAAAAACACGTATATGCTTTAAATCAGGTACAGTGCCGTATTTTAAATAGTACGGTGCACAGTTATCGATTGCACTACTCGGTGTTCGATTTTTCAAATAAGCCGCTGTTAAAATTGCTTGGCCCCAAAACTTTTTCGATAAATTCGATTCAGCAATTAAAGCTCGTCTTTTATCCAACAAAATTCTATTTTCTCTCTCTGCAACGCCATTTAATGAAGGTACACACCTTCATTAAATGGCGGAGGAGCTGGATCCATCACTGGCGGAGGAGTGTATGGAGGAGCTGGATCCATCACTACACCAATATTCCTACTAAAATTAATAAAGTCACTATCAAAATATTCCATGGCGTTATCACATCTGATTTTCTTTACTGTGGGATTGACTTTTAAGAAAGCTTTCAATTCATTGGATACACCACTTTTGCGTTTCAATAAACGTATTTCTGTGAATCGTGAAAAATCATCAATAATACTGATGAAATAACGTTCTCCGGAAAATGTTGCTAAATCGATCACAAACATCAGTAATGAATAGTAATCATTGGCGCAGTTTCTCTTTTTCTGGGTCCTTTTCCAGTTGGAGTTGCATTTTGTTTTGCTCTAACACAAACATCACAGAAAGAAGAAAGTTCTGGCAACCCTAAAACTTTCAATACTTGATTACATGGATGACCCATTCTACGATGCCAGAGTAGGCCATCATTCTCTTCTTTTGATATGAGAACAGTTTCACTACTTGGAACAAAGTCACTTATGTACTGACCATTCAAATCAAGCTCACCAAAACAAAATTGTTTTCTTCCCTTTGCAATGAAGACTTTCCCATTCTTGAAAATAACAGTATAATTGGCATTTTCTTCCAGATTTGCATTTCTTCCAGATTTGCATTTCATTCCAGATTTAAATGGACAGTTAATTTCCTAACGGAAATTAACTGTCCATTTAAATCTGGAACTTAAAGAACATCATTCAGAGTGATTTCAGTTCCATCAGACATTTTACCAGTAATATTTCCAATGCCTTTAACTTCAAGAGTTGTTGTTTTTGAGGCACAGCTTATAAACCCTGTAGAAGGCACTATAGACGTAAAATAATTCTTATTAGAACACATATGGGATGTTGCTCCAGAATCTATTAAAAATGCATTCCTTTTAACATTTCCAACAACGAAAGAAACTGCTGAAGCACACTTTTTCTCATTTGATTGGTTATTAGCCTTAGAGTTGCGCTTCAAATGACCTAGTTTACCGCAACCGTGACACGTAATTTTCTTTCTACAGAATTTTTCGGTAGGACCTTTTTTTTTGCAATATTTGCAATAAAAATCCTTGCAATTTGACACAAATGCAGTGTTTCCATGAGTGGAATTAGAAATCATTTTTCCTTTCCTTGAATCATTCAGAAGGCCTTCCGCATCTATGAGTCTTTACGAAACAAAATCCAATGTTAAATTCGTATTTGGCTGATTTTCTAAAGCAGTTTTAACACTTTCAAATTCTTGAAGCAATGACATCAAAATATATACAATCGTATCTGTTCCACCAACTTCCGCACCTGAAACTTCTAGGTCAGAAATTAATCTATTTATCTCATCAATATGACTTCTCATAGATACATCACGACTTTTCTTAAATGACACAAGTCTCTTTCTAATCAAAATTTGATTCACTGCACGATTTGTATCATTAAGCTCTTTCCAACTTCTTCCAAACTTCGCATGCAGTAGTTTCATCTTGAAGCGAAACAAGAACATTATCATTCAACAGTGATAGCAATAAAGCGTAAGCCTTTTTACTTTCCGAACATGTACCATGTAAGGAAAGTATTGTAATCATGAAAAAATTCGACTTCGAGATTTTGGTGTTTTTACACGTTTTGAGGGCTTCTGAATTCATTTATGCTATTTTTACGAGATGTATGTATGTATGTGTGTGTCTGTGTACGTGTGTTTGTGTGTATGTGAGTGAACACGATAGCTCCTGAACGGGGCATGCGATTGAGCTCAAATTGGGTATATAGGTTATAAACCACCGTCGCAAGACCGGTATTGATTTTGGTGTGTATAGGACTTATAGTTTTTCTACAGGGCTACGACAAAGATTTCTTTTACATTATGGCCTATGGGGGAAAATTCTTGAAAGTGCGCTAGCGTTTAAACGGTACATTCGATTGAGCTCAAATTAGGTATATATGTTATAAACCACTGTCGCAAGACCTGTATTGATTTCGGTGTGTATAAGATTTATAGTTTTTCTACAGGGCTACGACAAAGATTTCTTTTACATTATGGCCTATGGGGGAAAATTCTGGAAAGTGCGCTATCGTTTAAACGGTACATTCGATTGAGCTCAAATTGGGTGTACATGTTATAAACAACCATCGTAAGACCGGTATCGATTTTGATGTGTATAGGACTTATAGTTTTTCTACAGGGCTACGCCAAAAATTCCTTTTACATTATAGCCTATGGGGAGAAATTCTTGAAAGTGCGCTAGCGTTTAAACGATAGATTCGATTGAGCTTCATTTTGGTATATATATTTGAATTATTCATCGATTAAAATTTATTTAAATGCTTGGTAATGATCTTAATCGTAAGTGTTCGGAAAGTCGAGTGGAGTCACTCCAGATTTTTTGCTTTAACAACATCAGCAGATTTGATCTTTGACTGATCATGTATCCATTCCACCATACAAATTTTAATTTTTTCCGTGGGTGTGCGTATGACTGGAAAAAAGTCTTCATTACTGAAAACTAGTCTGTTAACAGGCCATATTCCAATATTCTTGAATGAACTGTTGATATATTTCTTGGAGTGAAAGAATTAAGGTATGCATTAGATGACAGTTCTGCTATTTCATGTATGGTGATGGTTCTTCCTGGAGTAGAAGCCATCCAATCATTAAAAGCTATTTTTAGTTTCCCTTTGAAACAAGAATAAACCCCAACATACAACGACTGCATACTACATGAACAGTGAAGTGGAAATGAATAAACAATTCCATTTTCTTTTGTATAAATGATAGCTTATAAGGATCCTAATTAGTTGTGAATAAAATTATAGAATTAAGCTTAACTACAACAGCCGTGTGTTTTATGATACGGCAAGACTTGGCCAAAGGACTTTTTCGCAGATTCTAATGCGTATTCATGTTACACCTGGAGAAAACTTTCCCAAAACTCCAAACCATTGGATCGACAGCCGTGTGTAGGCCCAAACCCAGGAATTTCATACTTCGACCGTTTACTATGTTCAGTACCTTATCCACTCGGCCATGGTGGGGTCTAGCAGAGATTAAAAGCTACAGGCTTTACTTAAAAAATTACAATTTTAAGCACCTTATTGGTTTGTGTCATACCTTTTAAACATGAACATTAGGGGCACATTTGAACTGTCCACATGTGCTCCCAAAACAGTGTCCAAATGTGCCCCATAGTCACATGTTCAGAATTTTGTCAAGCCTAGCTTAGCAGAAATTTTTTTTTGACAAATATGATTAATAAATCATTATATTCACCAAACAAGGTATGTAGTTTCATATAATTAATTTTCGTCAAGCAATATGAATATGTACAATGACGTACTGAATTGACGTCCGGATTCTGAGAGAATTTACCAACTTTGCTTCATCTAAACGCACGAATGTGTATAAGGAGGGAGGGGGCTGTTTCGAGGGTCTGAACCTCCCCCCCCCCCCTTAGTATATGCGAAAATGCAAATTTTGGCCTAAATAGCCACTTGTAAACTCTATATTTTAATGAGTAATAAAAAAAACTGTAAAAGTTTTAAAAAATTAATATAACTGAATTTTTTGCAAATTATTTATAGTAAAATTTATCGTCAATCAAATTTCACAGTAAGAATGGACATAGCTGAACCTCTCCCATGTGAAAGCTACAGCTACCGTGTCCAAACAGCTCGCCACCTCTTTCAAAAATTTCTTGCAGTATTTCCTCTTCTACGTCCCGTTCTTCAGGCTTCTTAATGTTTCCTGCAACGAACTTGTAATTGCATGCCTCGTACAACTCGTTTTTCCCCCAAACTTTACACCCCCTTAAATTCTAAATTTTTTGAACTGCTGAACTAGCATCTTCTACAAGGTGAGCAATAAAATCTTTGACCTTGGCAAAGTTTAAACGAATAAACTAAAGCTCAGATCCAGGTGCCCCCCCCCCCCACACACACACACGATTACAGGTTGTGGAGGAAGTGCAAGTTCACCGATTTTCTACTGGAACATGATCTGCTGCAGCAAAACTGAATTTTGCACTATCTGCCTTCCATTCTTACCTGACTTCGCCCATATCGTCGCAGGCTAGAAAAACATTAGAAGTGTGAGCAAATGTGCAAAATTTCACTTAAAAGAAGTACAGTTTGCGTTCACTTTGGGTGCTGTTTACGTGCAGTATTCAAAGATTGCGTTCAGATAGGGCCTTTACGTGATATTAGTTGTAACGAAAGTTCCCACCGCAACTTCGTCGCACACAGTTCGTTGGCGTATTTGCTCATATTTGTCAAACGATTTTGCATTTGAAGAAAGGCTTACTTTATACACTGTGTGTGAATCTGTAAAAAATAGTTATCATTAGTATAGGTGTCCAATGAAACTATCACTCTAGAGGATTAGAACCATCATGACTTCCACTGTGTTGCAAAAAGTCAGTACAATATCAAGAATTATGGTACAGCTTTAAGTACTATGTTGTACATGTGACACTGTGCAGGTTGGTACCAAAAGTTCAAAAACGTTATCTACGGAGTTAGAAGATAGTTTTCAGCAGATATGCGGAAAACTTTCGTACAACATGACATTACGAGTGGCATATGGGGGTTCTGAAAATAATAAGTTGATTTTACATGTTTAGGGTGTAATTGGTTATCTACATAAAGACTTGCCTTGAAGCTTAGGCCCTGTCAAAGCCGTACTCAGAGGGCAGTCAGGAGCAGCGAACCCCCTCTCCCCCCCCTTCCTAAGAAACTTCTTTTCTATTGTTAAAAAAATGATTAATTTTTTGTCAAAAATACTTTCTTTTTCACCGTTCGGACCCTCCTCGAAAGTTATTTCTTTCGGGATGGTCCTGGGCCAGAACACAAGTAACCATCTCTCTAAGCCTAAGCAATTTTATTAAGGGTTAAGTCATGTTTATTGATATCAGTTTTTCGCCATTTTTTCCTGAAATATGAAAGATATATCAAGGACAGTAAAGTAACACTCCCCCAATTTTCAAATTAATATCATTCCTTTGCCGAATCAAATGTTCTTGTGCCATTTTTAAAATAAAAATTGTAATATGTCTTAAAGCAGTTTCTTGAACTGTGCATCGCGACCGCAATTGGAGTTGCCAAAAATTTTAGCAATTTTAATATTTCTTTGACTTGTAATAATTTTAAGACATTTTCGTCTTTACGTTAAGATTTTTGTCTTTAATCACCGTATAAATCAGTGTCGATCCAATCTGAAGAATATTGAAGAGCTTTCTTCAGCGTCGACTATTTTGCCAAGATTGATAGTATAATTAAGTGGCTACACTGACTACACTTAATGTTTGAATTTATCCAAGTAGTTTAATTTATTTTTATAATCGTGTTACATTTTTAAGGTCGTCACTTATTTAAAACGGAAAGTGATCATAATTTGGTGTGTGTGTGTGAGAGAGAGAGTGTGTAAAAAACTGTGTTTAGAGATAGAGTGGGAGGTGAAAGAAGACAAACCTTATTGAAGAATGGGCTTGCCCCCCTTTTTAACCCTTTAATGCGCAGTGTTCCCGCTCTGGGATCACCAAACTCTAACAGTTTGACTGTTGCCAGTCACGAAGAATAGATCTGACTTCTATAAAAATTGTTGCGGGTGACAGAGCTCCACGAGAATCCTTTACTTTTTAGCACGTCATTTCCCGTAAAAAAATGGTCACGATTATTTTTAACAGCACTGGCATCTGCTGGAAAATGGAAGATGCGAAAACATCTGTATCGATTGCCCAATGCTGAAAAAAAGGCAGCCGTTGCCATCGCTCGACTTAACTACTAGCAAGATGGCGGACGATCGAAACGTTCATCGCGTGCCACAAATCTAGAGACCCTTTTTTGACTCAGCTGGCTGTGCCGCACAGCCAGCTGTCTTCAAAAAAGTGTCTGTGGCACGCGATGAACGTTTCGATCGTCCGTCATCTTGCTGGTAGTTAAGTCGAGCGATGGCAACGGCTGCCCTTTTTTCAGCATTTGCGCCTCAAAGGGTTAAGCGCGCCGAACCACGTGATATAAGTAGGTGGTCAGCCAGGTGTGTTGTCCAAAATCATATTGATGTCTTTTCCGTGATTTTCTGGAACGTCTTCAGCAATCGACAGTGTCGACTAATAATCGCTTTACTCTAAGCTTATTATGAGTGTTGCACAACCTTGCATGTGCCTGCAATCAAAGTCATGCTTTCTGGCCTTTTGTCGTCTTGTGTGGTTTTGCTTCACAACAAGGCCACTCGCACACTCAGCATGCTGGAGCAGTTTTGGTGGAGTGTGTTGAAATATCCACCGTACAGATCTGACCTTTCACCATGTGATTTTCCATCATTGGTCTCCGCTAAAACAGTCGCGGAAGGGTCGACGTTTTCACTTGGGCAGTGAAGTTAAGGACAATGTTTGAAACTAGTTTCAATTTAAGCCAAACTCTTCCTAAGAACGAAGTATTCGCCGCTTGATACAACAGTGCACAAGTGCTTCTGTAATTATGATTACATTTGAAAATAAATAATACATTTTAATTTTGTGGCTGCTGTCACGTTTTCATTGGATCCACCCTTATATTACGAATTATACGTAATAACGAATTTTTTTTTCTTTTTTTTAGTTTGATTTACTACCGACTACGGAAAAAGCGTATATTTTTACGGAAAATTAAATATAATTTGATTTATTCTGTAGTGTTTTTAAACTACTACGTTCTTTTATTAATCTAAAAGAAAAAACACCAACTTTTATTGCCTCAAAGCCTAAAACAAACGATTATCGGATGCAATCGGCTCCACATTATTTGTAGTCAGTGCCAGCTGAAAATATAAAATGTCGAGTGTGGACTTCTTTGGATTAGGGTCAGTGTTTTAATAGGGTATAATCAAACTTTATTTTTTCCCCCAAGCTATTAAGGGAAAGAAAAAAAAAACTGAAAGTTTGCCTATGTTACTGACTACGGCCAAACATCAAAAACTACTGAAAGTATTCTCAATTACTAATGATATGTCTCATTCAAGGTTAGAATCTCTGCATCGTTCCATATCTTAAAATTAAACTTAATAACCTAAAACCGCAACAGTATATTACAGTGCGCGGGAAATAAACTGACAATTTCACTCCTACAATTACACATTCTACAATTCTCACGTGTGTATCGGATTTGCTCAATGCTTATGGGGTCCCACACCAAAAAGTTTAATAAACCCTGTCCTAAAGCATAAAATCGATATCTATGTAGGTATTAGAGGGGTGGCAGTGGGAGCACTGCTCTTATGCAAGTAAAATATGTATATAAACTTGGTTAACTAAAACACCTCAATTTTTGACAGTTGTAAATTTCCTTAAATTCTTATAAGTTAACTAATTTAACAATCTACTTGAAAAAAGGTTACTGATAAATGGAGCCGATTCTGCGAAAGAAACCTTTTAAAAATGGATTGAATTTTGGATATTTTACGAATATTGCCCATCGTAGTCGTTAGTTGCCGAAAAACTGTGTCTGTGACTCATTGGTACAATTCTCCCTAGCTCAATTGAATGTTGATCCTTTGAAATGGACCAATGTCCGATGATTATTTTTTTAGAAACTAGGGACCAAGGCCCCTAGACTCGCTACGCTCGCTTTTCGTATGAGGCATTCGATCCCTAATCAGGCTTATTCGTAAAAAAGACATGATTTCAACAGACAAAACCCGAAGATTGGATCAGATAGAATGTTACTGAGCTACGCATTGCTTGGTTCTTGCATGTTCATTGGTACATAAAAATTTAAACTTCACACTACAGTAGACCCCCTCCCCCTCATAACACGGAAGATATTTTGTTATGGGAATCCGTGTTGTACGGGTCCTCAGCTATACTACACCTGGAGTGCGGACTCCGCTTATAATCGCTGGAAAAATTATTTGCACTCTTCAGAAACACAATGATTTTCAATGTTGCCATTCAAAAGTTATATTAATTAGGAGCTAAAGTATAATAAAATCAGAACATCTGTTTCAGCTGTATTTTTAATAATGTAAAACCTATTGGACACCCTTCGAATTTGCCACCCATGGCGATTTTTCATTATTTGACGACTTGCGTACTTGTAAAGTTAATAAAAGCTACGGAACAGATAGGATAGCTTGCCACCCATGGCGACTTTTCATTATTGGGCGATTGACACATGCTCACAACCTATAATTACTGTTCATGTAAGGTTACCGGAAAACCGTTATCCATATTTTCATTTACATAATCGTTTGCAGATTGGCGTACTTAGCACCACGAATTATACCATCTCGTCGCGCTAGCCAATATCCAAAGTGTACTGTAACTGCTATAATGGCATAGTTAACGCTGCCAAATATTTCTACTGGTAGCCAATAATACAGCTGGACGAGAACCGGCTTTAAAATAATCTGCATTTTAATTATTTTTCATTTTCAAGATATTAGTTATTCTGTTTTGGAAAAACGAATAATCGCCCATTCTAAACTCCTGTTGTCTAAGCGAACTTATTATTTGAAAATTGTCAACTTTGTGTAACACATTTTGAGTTACTTATTTCATATAGTTTTTATTTTGGCGTAAAATGGGCGTAATTCTAACTCATGTTTGTAAATTTCACGCGTTTCTAGATACTTGGAAACGCTTTGTTGCAAAGGAATGAATGATTTTCTGCCAAATCTGGCAAACATTCGGTTTATTTTTTCAGTTTTTTATTAATATCTTCTAAAATAATTCGATTTTCGAAATTTAAATCAGCTTAGCAGGTTCCTCGGAATTTTTCGAATCTGTGGGCACCTTAGTTGAAACTCAAATCCCCACGGTTTAGGAGGACATACGCTGACAAGCTTTTGACAGCGGCCTTTACTTTTTTTTAGAATAGAGAGACTCCCGAGTGCAAAACATTTGTAATAATTCGAAGTTCCGAAGGCTGAAATCCATTTGAGGATATTTCGTTCTGAAACCATATTTTTCAAAACTTCGTGAAACAACCATTTAGTTTTACCTGTTTCATTTATCAAGTATTTTATTAACAACAATGGGTTGTGACGTGTAAAAAAAAAATTGGGGGTTAATATTTTTCCTCCAGACTATATATAATGCATGCTAATTTTTGTAAATAAAATTAAAACGTATGGTGACCCCTCCTCTCCTCTCCTCTCTCAGCAATCTTTTTTTAATTCAGTTTTTGCGTGTTTATAATATTTGGAATCCATCATTTGTGGCTCTTGGACCAAGCTACCAAACCCTTGTGCAATATGCACTTGAATGAGCATTGACAGTTGTTTTCCCAGATTATTCGGCGTGCTTGTTTAACCCTTTAACGCGCAGTGTGTCCCGCAGTGGACTGGGCGCTAAACTCCGTTCCCATAAGAACACGGCAAATGAAGCAGCATCTTTCTTGGCCAGTGCTTGGGAGGGACTTCCCCCTCTCGGCCCGTCCGCTGGTGGCTGGTGCACGTAAAATCCGTCGTGGCTCCAAAGTCCTCCAAGTTGTTAAACGATACCTCTGGGGGTGCCGATTTCAGGGGGTTGGTCCCTCCTCTGGAATGGGTTCAAAATTGCGGGACCCCGAGCTAAGACGGACTTCCTCCCACTGGGGCTCATTGAAATAGAAGCCGCTCCTACAGCCCATCGCCTGCCTACATAGGGGGATCTGTTACCGCAACGCGGTTGCCAGAGGGCATTAGCAACAACAACAACAACGCGCAGTGTTCCCGCTGTGGGAACACCAAAATCTGACGTTTTGACTGTTGCCAGTCAAGGAGAATAGATTTGATTTCTATAAAAATAGTTGCGGGTGACATAACTCCACAAAAATCCGTTACTTTTTAGTACGTCATTTCCCGTAAAAAATGGTCACGATTATTTTTAACAGCACTAGCATCTGCTGAAAAATGGAAGAAGGCGAGAACAGCTGCATAGATTGCCCAATGCTGAAAAAAGGGCAGCTGTGGAGCACAGCCAGCTGTCGTCAAAAAAGGGTCTCTAGATCTGTGGCACGCGATGAACGTTTCGATCGTCCGCCTTCTTGCTGGTAGTTAAGTCGAGCGATGGCAACGGCTGCCCTTTTTTCAGCATTGGGAAAGGGTGTCGCCTCAAAGGGTTATACGAAGTCACAACGAAGTTCACGAAGTTTGCTGGTGCTGGACCAGGAACAGGGCTTAATTTGCATATGTTGTCTTTCTCTCACAAGACAACTGCTCGTTATCACACAGTAATTACTCGGTGGTATTCTTGATTAATTTATTGTCATTATTTACATATATTTACAATAATCTTACTATAATTGCACTGCCGCACCGCAGTATTCATCATGCGTTGTTCCCAGAACAACGGTTCCACTCGTTCTCCGTCTTACATCACACTGCGCCGTTTCACGGCGTTTGCAGCGCTCTCTACAGGCTTATTACATTCGGCCTTTCCTGACAATACAATCTCCTGATTGTTGAATATTATTACATATCTAATAAAAGTTACTTACCTATGCATAGGAAAAATCAACATCACACAAAATATTAGCATTTACATTTAAAAATAATAATATATCTATACTTAAGAGTCCTTAAAGAGTTCAAAGTTCTTCATTATTGTCACTGCTAAATGTCACTCTGGAATAAGATATAAAAAGAATGTTCTTACCATAGGCACAGCTATAAAAAAAAAGTCTGTCAGTCTTTCGTACGAACTGTTCTGAAAGGGTTGCGTCTCGGTGCTCTTTTGGAGTCATCATCATCATCTAGGAGGCTTTGGTCATCATCACTGGACTCGTCGCGGTCGTCATCACTATCATTGTCACTGTCCAGAGACGATTCACTTCTCCATGGTTTCAGCTGGCTTACGTGAGCAGTTGTTGAATAGATATAACCTTTCTTCTTTGGTTCTAAATGTTCTACTCTATAGGTGTCGTTAGGAAGTACTTCAGTTATTGTTAGAGGTCCTCGATATTTTGGTTGAGTTTTTGTGGGTTCTCCTGTTGATTTTGGAGCTTGTTTCATCACCACAATTTCTCCTACTTCATATTTGGCGATTCGACACTTTTTCTTATCGTAGTACTGTTTCATTTTTGTTTGATTTTCTTCAATGTTTAGCCTTGCTTCATTTTGCACGACTTTCGGTTCTGTCCAAACTTCTTCGTCAGCTAATCTTCTGTGCAATCCGTCGTTAAAATGCGGCTTATAACCATGTAACATTTCAAATGGTGTTTTATTTGAAGTTTTATTTAAAGAATTATTTAAATACTTCTCTACGTCTTTGATTTTTGTATCCCAGTCCTTTTGCTTCTCATCCTTCATAGACGTTGTAATAACACCCAGTATCGTTTTGTTCGCGCGTTCCACCATCCCGTTAGCTTGTGGATGTCGTGTCGAGTTTAATGTGTGCTTTATACCGTTGACTTTACAATATTCCTCGAATTCTTTCGATGTGAAACATGATCCTCTGTCACTTATTATTCGATCAGGTAATCCAAACTCGTTAACAAAGTCCTTCAATGCTTTCAGGACATAATTCGTTCGGGTGTTTCTACTAGGAACAAGCCGTACAAACCTAGTGAAGTTATCGATAATAACTAGCAGTTCTTGATTGCCTTTTGAACTTCGAACAAATGGACCTAAATGGTCAAGGTGGATAATAGAAAATGGCCTCTTACCAGGACTTATTGGATGAAGTAGGCCTTGTTGTTTCCCGGATGGTATCTTGTTTACCAGGCATTCGAAACACATTGCTATGTGTCGTTTGACATATCGTTTCATAGAAGGAAACCAATATAATTCTTTTATTTTTCCGATTGTCCTATCAGCTGCAAAATGTCCGAAGCAATCATGAAATTTCACTACTAAGCTTTTTCTCATAGACTTGGGAATGACATAAAGTAACTTTTCTTCACCTTTTACTTTAGTCTTACGAAATAATCTATTCTCTTTCAATACATAATCCTTCACTTTTCCTTTTTCGTCTTTTGTTCTTTCGCTACTTTTTTTCTTTAAGATTTCAATTATTTCTTTTAATTGCGAATCTGCTTGTTGTATCATCAAAATTTGCTCTTCTATCGTCAACGTCAAGTTCACTTCTAATCTATCTTCTACGATCGTTTCCAAGGTGTCCGCTTCTTCGTCAACGGGTGACCTACTCAAAGCATCAATGTGAACCATTTTCTCTCCCTTTCTATGCTTAATATTGAATTGATAATCTTGAATAAGATTCGACCATCTAGCGATTTGAGGATTTTTGGTCTTATTTGCATTGAGGTATACTAATGCTTCGCAGTCAGTAACTATAGTAAATTCTATTCCGATTAAATACTGTCTTAGCCGATCTAAAGTCCACACGATAGACATAAGTTCCAATTTACTAGAATGGTAACTCCTCTCGGCTTCAGTCGTTTTCTTACTTATACAGTATACTAAATGCCATTTCTTATCTTCACCTCTCTGTAAAAGCATTCCAGCAAGTCCTAACGAACTGGCATCACAGTGGACCTCGGTTTCAGAATCTGGATTATAATGTGCAAGAACGGGTTGTTTTGTCAGTTCCCTCTTAAGTACTTCAAACGCTTCCTTTTGTGCTTCTTCCCACTTAAAACGTTCTTTCTTACGCGTTAATTTCGTCAAAGGTTCAGCTTTCTCTGCATATTTCTTCACAAATCGTCTGAAAAAGCTAGTCAACCCAATGAATCTCCTTAAGTCGTGTACGTTTTTTGGTTCTGGAAATTCCTTAATAGCCATTATTTTTCTTAACCCTGGTTTGACACCGTCTTTATTCAAAATAAATCCCAAGAATTCGACTTCCCTCTTTCCAAATTCACATTTGGGTAGTTTTAAAGTTAAATTTGCATCCCTCAACCGATCAAATATTTCCTTTAATTTTGAAATCATTTCTCTCCAAGACTTTGCAGGAATTAATATGTCGTCTAAATAACATAAAACTTTTGTGTTCATTAATGGACCTAAAACATGCGACATTAGGCGCTGAAATTCGGCTGGAGCGTTGGCTAATCCGAATACCATTCTCTCAAATTGTCCTGTTTCATCTGGTGTAATGAAAGATGTTTTTGATTTTGCTTCTTCTGTTAATGGAATCTGCAAATAACCATGCGCAAGATCTAAAGTACAAAATAATTTGCAACCACTTAAATTTTCTAAAATATCATCGATTCGGGGTAAGGGGTACTTATCCTTTATAGTCTGACTATTCAACCTTCTATAATCTACCACCAAGCGCTGTTCCCCAGTTTTCTTCCTAACTAGCAATACAGGACTCGCGTAAGGGGATCTAGTTTCGGACACTATCCCGTTTTTCTTCCACTCTGCAACGATTTCTTTTATTGTATTTCGTTCTTCAGTACTTGTCTTATAAGGTGCTGCGAAAACTGGTTTACTACCTTCAACTTCCTTAATGTCCATTTTTGTCAAATTAGTGCACCCCAACTCACTCAAATCAAGTGCAAAACAGTCTCTATAATCATTTATTAAGTTAAGAATTTCAAGCTTTTCGTTATAATTCATTGACGAGTCAAATTTGATTTCCTCAAGTGTTATAGCTCTTTTACTATTCGGTACAGTGTATACTTCATTTTCTTTGACGCAAATGTTATCATTTAAGTTTTCATTTACTTCTCTCAATTCCCAATCTTCGGTTATGTCCAATACCCTTCCGACACATTGACCTTCCTTTAATTCGATATCAACATTCCCTATGTTCATAACTGGCACTAGTGTGGAATTATTTTTTATCTCTAACACCGAATCCGGACTTCCGTTTTTACCTTCAAACAAAACCATTCCTTGACTCATTTCGGAAGTTTTAGCCTGAACAAAGTTTATAGAGTTACTTTTAATTTCAATTGGATTGTCCGTGCGAAGTACAATTCTTTCATTCCTAACTTCATTCTCTAGTCTCGCAAACGGAATGCTATGAGAATACCACAAGTTAAAATGTTCACCAAACTTTCCGTATGAGATTCTCTTATCGTTCAAAATATCCCTTCCTAAAAGTAGGTCGTAGGACTGTGCTGAATCATCAACGATAAATAAAGTAGCTTCCAGTGTTATATCGTCTATTTCCAAACAAACTCTTGCTTTACCCAAGGTCATCGTAGATGGCTGAAATATATTCCCAATACCGTACAGCTGGCGCCGGTCGGGAAGAACATTTAACTGTAATGATTTCGCCACAGAATTCTTCAACAGAGATAGACCACTCCCCGTGTCTAATAAACATTCTATCGGGCCTTCATTATTGATGCGCACTTTTTTGAGATAAATTGCTGAACTCGAAGTTTCAGAATGTGATGCTGTATAAGAGATGTTTTCTTTTTCTCTTTTCTGCTCCGACGAATTTTTAAAGACTTTTGCTTTCGGGCAATCACGAGCAAAATGGGTTCCGAAAGTTAAACAATTAAAACATTTAAATTCACCCTTTTCATTGAGAATATTAGAATTGCGTTTAGGTTTGGTATGTGTTTTAAAATCATTTGACTGATTGGAATGAAACGTGTTATTTCCATACTCGCTTTTGAATTGCCTGTTTGTTTTTGTCGTACAATCGCGATTCATGGTGTTTTCATTAGTCGAGCAATTTTTTGAATTATTTCTATAGTTTGAAAATCCTGTTGACATCTTCATTCCATAACGGACCGTTTCATATGCGTCAAGTTTTTCCGCTAAATCTTCGGGATTATTTAGTTTTGACCATTCGTCGATAAAATGTTCGCGTATCGCAAAAGGGACTTTCCTTTTTAATTGATCGGAAATGATCAAATTCTTTAGTTCTTCAAACGTAGAAATATCTAACCCATTTATCCATTCATGGAAATAATTTGAGAGTTCGAAGCAGTAATCTTTCCATGTACCTTGTGGTAATCTGACATGGTCAACAAATTTTTGCCTAAACTGTTCTGGGCTTAATTTAAATCTCCGTAATAATAACTGCTTAATATGCTTGTAATCGTTAGCTTTCTCTTCACTTTCGCGTGCTATTAATTGATTTATCTCGTAGGGTAACAGTCCTAACAACTGAGAAACCCAAAATTCTTCATCTAGTTCTATACGTCTAGCTTGACGCTCGAACAGAACTAGAAAATGACTGATATCACTAATTTTTGGATCATATTTATGCATTAAATAACGCATTTCTGTTACATTTTTATTTTCAATACTATTGGACACACTTCCATCCTTCTTACTTTGTGTTTCTAACCGCAATTTTTCTAGCTCAAAATTTTGCTGCTCTTTAAGTTTCACTTCGTTTTCTGAACTGATTCTATCATTAATAATTCTCTCTAGCAAAACTTTTACAAATTCCTCTTCATACTGCTTACTTTCAACAATAATACGTTTTAAATCAACGAGTTTAATATCGGCGGATACCTCTTCGCCCAATTCTGAAGCAATTTCAAGCAAATCAATTTTCCTACCTTTAGCTAGGTAAGCCATCTTAACATCCAAAAATATAATATATTCACGACTCAAAATTCAATCTTCGGCGATATTTTGGTCAAGTATTCTTTTCAAGTAAAACAAATATACTTTCTAACTCTTTAGAATAATCGAAATAATGTTTTAAACAACAGTTTAAATGAAAAGTTCTGTACTTACAGTTTGCATTCAGCTTATGAGGTCTCGCATCTAAGACACTAAATAGAATCTTATCCCACTTCTGAAATTTTTGTTGTCTTCCTCTCACAAGACAACTGCTCGTTATCACACAGTAATTACTCGGTGGTATTCTTGACTAATTTATTGTCATTATTTACATATATTTACAATAATCTTACTATAATTGCACTGCCGCACCGCAGTATTCATCATGCGTTGTTCCCAGAACAACGGTTCCACTCGTTCTCCGTCTTACATCACACTGCGCCGTTTCACGGCGTTTGCAGCGCTCTCTACAGGCTTATTACACATAGGAGCTCTGTTAATGCTGTACTTCCTTTTTCAGTGTGAATTTTTGCATACTAGTAAAGCGTAAAAGCCATCGGAGTTCAACAATAAATAAACAGTGTGCCTCCGAGCCCACAGGTACATTTACTACGAAGAGTAGTGCTGTAAAAGTAACGACAAAATGAGTATCCGTATGTATTTGTTACTTAGATGTTCGCTATTCGTTACTAAGTATTCGTTACTCGTTACTTTCGTTACTACTAATAGAATCGGTAATAGGGTGTTATATGTGCCCCATAACAACACATCCGGGACAGTGTTGTTATGGGTATATGCCGCCCATACATAAACCCATAACAAAACCTAACCAAAAAGAATTTTTTTTAGCGAAGTTGTACAAAGTTGTATTTAGAGCTTATTTTCTCTGATTTACAGATTGTTTTTATACACATTTATGGTTTTATACAATGCTAAATTATCCGAATTACTGAGTACACATAGAAATCTTCCAAAGACATATGCCATTCTTTTTTTTCTCAACCCCCCTTTTTTAAATTCTGAACGCTGGTTTAACCTGTTCACTCTTATCATAAAAAGTGTAAAGGAAAGCTTGTGACTCGTGTTTTTTTCTGGGAGCGGGTTCTCGAATACTGAGATCCAGGGATTGGGCCATATACATTAAATTCACAGGGCAGGGGATCTCAGTATGATATCAACTACTTTGCGTCTCTACAAGCATAATATCTTTATTATTTGTGAGTTCTTATTTCATATCAAAAACTTCTTTTGCTGGACGATTTTTCTAAGTAAATTAAAAATTACCATATTTTAAATTAAAATTGTTTAATTCAGTGAGAATTATCTATTTTTAAGATATTTCCAGTTCTATTTCTGCACTTTTGGGATGAAAGGGGTTAGCCCCTTCTGTGGGTGCATATATGAGAGCATTCTTTAAACAAAAATCATCACTCCTTTCATACAGAAAGAATGGTTGCACCGGACTATGCGTATTCCATGAGTTCATGGAATAAAATGTACCATAAAATAGGGCAGATGGCCCCCTAAACGCCGACATTTTAGAAACATACTGAACTTTATTGAATTATTTTAATACCAGTGGCTTACGCAGGAGAGGGCATAGAAATCCCGGGTAGCTCCCAATTTTTTATATATTTTTTAAACAATTACTTAAAAAATGTGTTTAGGTTTCCATGCTAAATATTTTTTTTAGTTCCAAATAATATTTTAAATAATAAAAATGTGTGAATTCGTTTACTTTATAAAAAAATATTTTTTTTAAAGGTGTATTTAAATAATTTGTTATTTATTACTCATATTTCGATTCTAGCTAAAAAAAAAGAAAAAGTTAAGTGCGCAATCCTGCTTCGGAACCACCCTGAAAGAAAGAATTCTGATTAAACCACTATTTAGTACTAAAATGTTAGAAAGCCCGAAATTAGCACCCCTTACTAACATGCTTCTCTTATATGTATTGCTCCTCTACAATTATAAGAACACCCCCTTCCCCCCCTGCAAAAAAAAGTTCAACTGCGCAAAAGAACGCACTATACACCGGATCCTATCCCCCCATTGTACGACCCATATCAATAGAGCAGCAGATAGTATATCCATCTCCATAACTGTAACGAAACATACGGATTCTTCCAAACCTCATCAAAACGATACCATTCGGCTCGGCACAAACGAATTGCAACCAGAACATACTACTCCTCAAATACCGAAACTGATTTTTCCCTTCAAACAGCGAGAATCCATAATACTTCCGGTATCTAGTAACGGAACGGAACATACTATTACTCAAATACCGAAATTCCTTTTCTCCCTCCGGCAGTCTTGTATTCGAAGTTCGAACCTGGTCGATCCGAAATGCACACTCAATTTTCCCCCTTGAAACCGCGATCCGATATCCAGTAACAAACAGAAGATATTAGTATTCGATTACTGGAACCCGTTTCCCCCTAGTTCGCCTCGCCTGGAAGTCTGTATTCGAAGTTCGAAGCTGCTCGATCCGAACGAGTAACGAGTAACGATATCAACCGAAAAGTAACAATTCGTTACTTCGAGTCTGAGTGATTATCCGTATCTTAGTACCGAATACATGCGGTTTGCTTCAGCTCTAACGAAGAGAGATGCAACGAATATTCGGTATTCGGAATATTCGGCTGTTTTGCCGAATATTCAGTTGGCCGAATATTCGGTAAGCTAACCAAATACTCAACAGGTATTTGGAAGAACAGTTATGGATGAATATTCCTGCATGTTCAGTTGAATAATTTCAGAACAAAAGAAAATAAAATTTTCTAAACATTTTTGAAATCCTTTTACAAATAACATTGCTTTGTTATGCTTCATTGTGTTGATTTCATATAAAACATCCTAAGTCTTTGAATTTTAAGCTGAATGAAAGTGAAACATAATCTAATGTATTTAATAATTTTAAAGAAGTGCAGACTTTTCTACTTGGCGACACTACTTGACTCGGTTTTCTACTTTTCTCTATGGGGTGGGGGCAGGGAGGAATCTTCAAATCGTCAATTACAAATGTAATTAAAATATAATTAAATGCTTTTCTTCTCCCCCAAAGGCTATTAACCCTTTGAGGCGCAACCCTTTCCCAATGCTGAAAAAAGGGCAGCGACTTAACTACCAGCAAGATGGCGGACGATCGAAACGTTCTCTCTCTCGACTCTAGATCTGTGGACGATCGAACTCTAGATCTATGGCACGCGATGAACGTTTCGATCGTCCGCCATCTTGCTGGTAGTTAAGTCGAGCAATGGCAACGGCTGCCCTTTTTTCTGCATTGGGCAATCTATCCAGCTGTTCTCGCATTCTTCCATTTTTCAACAGATGTCAGTGTTGTTAAAAATAATCGTGACCATTTTTTGACGGGAAATGACTTTCTTAAAAAGTAAAGGATTCTCGTGGAGCTATGTCACCCGCAACTATTTTGATAGAAATCAAATCTATTCTTCGTGACTGGCAACAGTCAAAACGTCAGAGTTTAGTGTTCCCAGAGCGGGAACACTGCGCGTTAAAAAGGGGTAAAGCTTCTGACAATCTAATCTAAGTAATAGTCACTTAAACTAGAGTGGAAAAGATGTTGTGGTTGTGGTTTGGGGGAAATTTGTGACAAAAATATTTGCATTCTGGGGAAATACACTGGGCCCCGAAACATTTTCTGCATCCCTGCCCAAAATATGTGTTATGTTTTCATTTTTTTCATTTGTTAATCATTTTTTTTAGTTTGTTCTGCTCTTGGTAATGTTCACCAAAAATCAGTCTAGTTTTGCACGAACGGCGTTCTAATTCAATTGAATTGTTTAGCGGAATGAAATCATAGTGCGCATTTCTCTGGAAGGTCCAAAGTGAAGGGAGGGAAGCGATTGTGCCGAAGAATTTTTATCGCATACACACGCAGTGTTTTCATTAGAGCTCGAGAATATCTCGCATTTTTTCCCCTTTTTCTGGCATTAAAAAAATGATTGCTGCTGGAAATTCGCGCACCCTACAGATAGGTTTCATTCTGCGCAAAATTTTCACATTTCGGAAGATTCTGGCACTTTTTACAAAAAAAAAGTCACGCAAGCTTCCATTTTTTCATAAAGGGGTTATGTACGCAAAATGGGGTGTTTACCCGATGCAGGGGTCATTACCCATTTATAAATACCTTACGTAATGGGTATTTATCCAACCAAAATCTATAGTGTGAAATTCTCGCCCACTTGTTAAAAAGCTCACCCAGTTTTGGAGAAAGGGTGAGAAATTCTCGCGTATTTTTAATTTTGAACCCAGGTTTAAAACCTGTTGTTTTAACCTGTTCGCTCACAATACTGGGAAGGAGCAGCGAAGAAAAAGTCGACCCATGTTTTCTTGGCTTGAGTTTGTCAGTGCTCCGCCCAGGTCGAAACTGGCTTCATGGGTGCATTATATGCCCTCTGTCAACTCTGCAGATTTTTAGGATCAAGTGACCTCTTTAACTCTTTAACGCGCAGTGTTCCCGCTCTGGGAACACCAAACTTTGACGTTTTGACTGTTGCCAGTCACGAAGAATAGATTGGATTTCTATAAAAATAGTTGCGGGTGACAGAGCTCCACGAGAATCCTTTACTTTTTAGCACGCCATTTCCGTAAAAAAAAATTGTCACGATTATTTTTAACAGCACTGACATCTGCTGAAAAATGGAAGAATACTGCGGAAGACACCTCCGTCATATTTCACCGATTGTAAAAACGAAACAATCAACAAATAAGTAAAATAAAAAGTGGATTATTGTGTAGAATCATGGTAGAATATTTCCCCCTTCGATGACGCTACGGGCGCCGTTTACAAAGTGCGTCAGAAATGCACAGACAGAAAATCAGCTTTTTTTTGCTTATGCAAAAACTATTATGCGCGTATTTTTTGCGTGAGATTCAACAGAATTACGTAAATTAATGCAAAAATCTGCGTAAACACGATCCCTGAACAAAGCATTAATAAAAAAAAATATTCTGTTATCCCACTTATCCCCCCTCCCCTCCTCTAAATAACTCAATTTGCAGTTGCAGAAGTGAGGGGAGAAGTAATCAGGTTCTTGCGGTATTTTTTATGTGTGAAATCCCTTTCAAACTTGTCAATGAAACTGAAAAATAGTCAAAACGTTCTACTTTTCCTCTCCTCAGCCATCGTAGACGAACACTAGAGGGGAGAAATTTATTTTTTGATACAAAGCAAAGCCAAACTATTGTCAGATTTAGAATATATATTAAGAATTTATATTACTAAGTGTATGGCTATCGCTCTTGACGTTGTAATCCCCTTTACCCTCCCCGCTAATTCCTTTATATCCCCTTTCTTCTATAAAAGGCAGAAGGCAGAAGTCGATTTGTTCTGTTTATACATTCTTGGAACTACTGACTACAAAAGCAGGGGGTTTTCTTTTTCTTGCAATTTTTGCACGTGGACCTTTATCAAAATCTGTTCTTAGTTTCATTTTCCTCTTCCTTTGTTCCATTTTTTAACGAAAAATAGTGTATCAGAAATATACGTATGATGCATGCCATGGGCGCCGGCAGAATATTTCCCAGGGGGGGGACAAAGACTACTCAAGGGGGGGGGGCAAAGACTACTTCAACGTATGGTTACCATGTTAGAAAGAGCAAAAAAGCAAGGGAAAACACTGCATACAAAAATCCAGGGGCGGGGCATCGCCCCCCTTACCCTATGCTGCCGGCGCCCATGATGCATGCAGAGTAGCAAACTAACAAAACCTGTAGGGGACTTTTCATATGAGAAATCGCTTAAATAGATAGTGAGGAACTTAAAATCGGAGATTAGAAAAAGACGTCACGATTTGACAAAGCACGGAACTCTGTCATGTTCAAATGTGCAATGATGTTTGATGTGACATTATTCCCATGTCACAAGGACCTTAAATGCACATGGCAATTCTGTTTTGTGAAATGTGCAGCATATTTGGTTTAGATGCTGCATGTGTATTTGAGGAATGGACACTTGCTAAACATATCCTTAAGAACCAGTCAGGATCTCTGACTTGCTTCTTAACCGAATTGCTTATGAAGTTTGTCATCTCCAAACTTAACCTGCTTCAATGTTCTTAGGGATGCTGTGACCGTTTTGTTAACAGTTTCTCCATCAAATGCTCTTATAGAACGTATCTTTTCTACATTAAAGAATAATTTAGGAGAGAAATCCCTATGAATGGAACAAAAAACTACCGAAAATAGGCTTTACATAGTGTTCAGGTCTTGCATTATAAACTTTTGAACAAATAAAAAGTATGAAATTGTGATGGGATGACACCATCCTACCAAGACGACCCAATTTAATGGGAAAAATAATGGCACATTCTTCTGTAATTTAGTTAATAAGTGCTATGAATAATATTTTGTTTGCTTTTAATTTTAGTGTCTGGAGATAAATATACTTGCTATTGCTTTATAAATGATGCCATAAGCATAAAATTCCCAGCCATTTATATTTCTTAATCATCATCAACTTACACTTTGCATTCGACACTTAAAAATAGATTTTCTTTTAAAAATTTATTTAATTATCTCTATGTTATCTATTACCACTCACTTCCTCTCTCTATATACTGTATATACGCTCTAAGGCTTCAGTACAAGCAAATAAAAGTTGATACCAACCAACTATGTGCATACTTATCATAGCCAATCTGCTAAAGATTGCGGTAAGTACTGGCTCCTACATGGAATTGATTTAGGAGCCAGTGGCCACTAGGGTAAAATGGGAATCTTCAGCATTAATCTTAACCCCCTCCCCCCTAAAAATTTAAATGGCGAAGTCTCCACCATCTATCAGTTGGCACCGCTGCTCGAGGACGTATTTTTACTTTCTTGTGATAATCTTCGAAATGTTTTTATTACAAATGTAGGACACTTTGAACATTCCATCCACGAAAATGTATCGAAATCAACTTCGGAGGTCCAGAATCTTCGTTCTAGAACATTATCAAACATCTTAGAACATTCTGTAGCAGGGGTTTGCCAAATCGTGACGCATTGCATCCTACTGCCTATCTATTGTCTTTAGAGTAAAGATTTCTGAAATAATAGTTTCTTTCCCGGTTAATATTTGATTTCTTGTAATCTGCGATACTACATCAGAAGGAAGCATCTGTATACTCCTAAAATCGGGCCTTCTCTGATTCCCTACCCAATACCGAAAAATGAATTCTAGAATCCTTCCTCAGAACAGTCATATCAGTTGTATTTTTCGCCCCCCCCCTCCCCCAATGGTCAGCAGGAGGAGACGTTGGTGACCCAAGGCAGTCCTTTGTTGGATAACTAGCGTGCGTTGTTGTAACGATGTAGTTTGAAAAAATGATGTGATTTCGGTACATAAATACAAATAAACTAATTATGTCAGGACCTTTAGAAGTATTAGAATACCTCTTTGCAAATTATACTATGCATAGTGGTAATTGAATGTAAATGTGTCAGGTACGAAACTTTCAGAAAAAATTCTTTAAAATCGAAAATTCAGCTCGGTGTCCCTCTTCGAAAATTTTTGCCGTGCAGTTCCATGTTGAAGAAAAATTTCAGAAAGTTTCATAAAGGACACTGTTGTTTCATTCATTATGGTGTATAGTGTAGCTCATGAAGAATCATCCTGAATTTGTTCGAGTCCCGGCCTTAATTAGTTTGTTTTCCTTTGTGTATAAAATCCGTGAGGGAGATTTCATTTCTTCGAACAGCACCCTTAATCAAGGCCGTAGCCAAGGGGGGGTTTTGGGGGTTCAAACCCCCCCCGAAATTTTCAGTCACATAACTTACTGTTCGTAGAAAAAAAAAATTATCCCTTGTATCGCCAGTTACGATTATTGCACTTCAGTTCATTCAAACCGCATGTAATTTTTTACTTGTGTTTCTCTGAGGATCGCAAAGTGATAAATTTCACTTAAATATGCTACTCTTTTCTCTGTACGTTATATGCATACCTGTCTTCTGAGTATGGCCAAAAGGAAATGCAATTTCCGTGGCACTTGCAAGCAGAATTTCTCATTCTCATCAAATAATTCTTTAAATAAACAGCGTTTAATGTATCATAGTAGTAGGAATTTGTGAAGGTGGTAGCAAAAATGTGCCCTAAGTACACTATCTACGGCTGCTTTATTTACACAATTTTACACAGTATTTACATTTCCCATAATTAGAATGCAGTATGATCGGAGCAAAAGCTCACATTCGTCTCAATGCTTCTCCACATTGGTTCTCTCTCTTCTTCTTTCACCCCCCCCCCTTACACGTAGAGAGAGACAAAAAAGAAATATCGTAAATAAAAAAATTTTTCTTTCCACAAAAAAAAGTGAGTCATCTCTCGATTCCATCGGAGATCGAAACACGAAACAGTTTCACAGTATCGTGTTTATGACCTCTATAAATAAAAAAGTCAGAGTGATAAGTTTGTGATTTTTGGAGTTTGGGACATGTAGGCTCCAGTCTCGACCCATGTGGACCGGGAGGGAGATCCTACGTTGCATTATTCACGTAACCAGTCCGCTACTCCTTAGAATAAAAAGAGAGTGGCACTGCGGACAGCAGGAGTAAAAAAAAAACATCCGCTGCCTGGCTAGTGTCGCCCCTCTCGAGTCAGCGCCCTAGGCAGTCGCCTAGTTTTCCTTATGGTCCAGCCGGCCCTGCTCTGTCACACAGTGCTTGTCATTCTTTAAAGGCTGTACTGACACAGAGTTTCGCTACGCCGATAGGATATTGCTTACATAGCACTTTCAATTTGGATGCATTATTTTCGCGTTTTAAATAAAAATGAAAAAACACAAAGCTGGAGATCATACTTTGTTTAATTTTAATTTCAGTGTGCTGAAAAAAGTACCATATTAAAACATAAAACTTGAAACCCCCCCCGAAAAATTTTCCTGGCTACGGCCTTGCCCTTAATAGTACAAATCAACTTACCGCAAGAGCCATGGCTATCGAAAAGCTATCCATCTACTCTCACTAATTGAGATTTCAATCAATTGAGGGAATTTTTCAACAAACCGCTGAGGGAAAAAAAAAAAATTTCCCTCCGCGGGAGGGAAAATTTTTTCATCTGATTCGAAAGTTTCACTTGATTCAAATCTTATATACACATCAAATGGGCATAAGATTCGCATCAATGATTTGATTCTCTCCCAGAATACCCTCGCCCTATACAGGGATTTGAATCTTTAGATCTGTAGAGAAGCAACTTAGCAAATCGGAACTAAGATTCAAATCGGTCATTCGAGCCATCTAGAATTAGGAAAGCTTTCCTCAATTCATCATTTCAAAGCGATTAGTTACAAGTGTTGTTAGCGTGCCTTTAAAAGTTCTTATTAAAGCTCTTTATAGCTTACTAAAGTTATTTTCTTCTGGATTCTTGATCTCTACTTAGTCATCATGTCTGGTAAGATTGCATTTTCTTAATATTACTTTTATAATTTTATAAACTAAAGTATTGTTTTATCGTCTTTGTTCTGCCACGTAACAATGGTCGCGATAAATTCCGTAAGCGAGAGCAGTGTAGAGCTAGTGTTTTGGTTATGTTCAGTTTGTTCTATATTGAATTTGAAATCTGTGTTTAAATGTTTTAATAAGGTTTTTAGATAGGTATATTGTATTTTTTGGGTTTTTCTTATATATAGACGTTAGACAAAAAAAATGTTTCAAACTAAACCTGCCCCGTTTACGGAATTATTCCCAAAGGGTCGAAATTGTACTGATTAAAAAAGAAACAATATTTTATTTCTAAAACTGAATAAATTTTCAGACTTAGTCCAAACATTAAAATTGTCAGTCAATTAATACTATAAATTAAAAGTGTTGCACCTACATTTAGTCGAAAAAAAACCACTACATAAACTCTTAATTATTATATAAAACGCTAAAAAAGCCCCCCACCCCTCTTTTTCTTAGCGTCTTATTTTTACTGCTTATTCTCCTAATTGAGATTCAATTCAAATACTCTTTAAAATTTTAATTATGCGTATTTTCAGGCTGGCATTTTAATAAAATTTTACATTGTCTGAATTGAGGTCTAAACTATTACAAAAGCATTATGTCTCACCGTACGTCAAAGGAAGTTCTTGAAGTTAGCTGAAAAAATTTTGAATGTTGGTTGTGATGGGCTCCGTCAGCATAAGGCAAGGGGAGGCGATGCCCCCCCCCTGGATTTTTGTATTTAGTGTTTTCCCTTGTTTTTTGCTCTTTCCAACATGGTAACCATACGTTAAAGTAGTCTTTGCCCCCCTCCTCCGGGAAATATTCTGCCGGCGCCCATGCTGGTTGTTAGTTTCTCTTTTAATTTCAATGGTGCTATTTAGCAGAGGTGTACAGATTACTGGGTCGGCCGAGTATTGCCGGGGAATCAAATTTTGACAGAGTAGCTAAAAATTTTAGTATTTTTTAACATTAAAATAATTTTGTCAAACATTAGAACTGAATTGTTTAAAAAAAAATATGCTAACATAATTAAAAAATATATGTATAATACTTGAATAAAAATGACCTTGAATAAAAATGCCCTTGAATAAAAATGAAAAAATAAGTTAATCAGCTTAAAAGCTGTAAGGGGGGGGGGGGGAGAATGATCTTTAACAAAGTGAAAAAATGTACTCTGAAATTCTATTGAAAAAACATTTAAGTTAATTTTTATAAGCTGCAAATTATGATGTAACACAAATTGTTTTATATTTTGAGATGACTTTCAGTTTATTTCGTTTCATATGTAGACTGCTTCATGGGAAGCTTGTTTGCTGTAAGCATAGTTACACAGTGCATACAAGAATTTCGTAGCAATTTTTGGCGAAACTGGAAAGTTCTTATTACATTGCCACTATCAGTTTTTAATCTTTTATTTTTCTGTGCACGGAGACATTTTTTAAAAATTCTATCATTAAAACCGTAGCATTGCGTTTGCTGATCTAGCTGAAAATGTCACATGAAAACATTTGAAAACTAGGACTTTTTTTTTTTTTTTTTTTTTTTTTCTGGTGTCTCTGCAAGGACGGATGCAGCCCATCCCACTGGCTCGGGAAATTCATATTAACAGAGGCCCACTTACATTTTCTTCTAACACACGTACTCGCACATAAGTGTATATGTTACGGTTAAAACCCGAAATCAGTCAAAACCCGAATTAACTAGGAAAACACGTTCTGTCCAGCGCTCGGGAAAACCTGATTTCCCAAGTGAATTCCGGAATGTTAATGCTTTATGCACTAAAAATTAGGAAAATAGATTTCTTGAAAAATTAGTTGTTGGATAAGAAACAAAATAATTTTAATGTTATAACATGTGATGAATACGGACGAGCGTCAGTTGCATCCGCGCCAATAGCTATCAATCAAATCGATGGGCTAGTTGAACTGGAATCCTTACTTGCTCCCCCCCCCCCTCGAAAATATGCTAACGCTGGCCCTTTGCCAGACCCCAAAAAAATCACTCTGTCCGGACACCGCTGTAGGGGGGGGGGGCTAAAAAATATGCTATCGTGGCCCTTTGCGAGGACCCCCCCCCCAAAAAAAAAAAACTGGGTCTGGCCTCCACTGCAAAGGGCCCCTCAAAAATATGCTACTGCTGTCTCTTTGAGAGACTCATCCCCCCCCCCCAAAAAAAAAATATTGTCATACAACATATCGTTGAATGCAATAATTTTTGATAGATGTAAATATTGCTGTAACAAATCAGTCAAAACCCGAATAAAACGCGTTTTTCTAGTTAATTCGGGTTTTGACTGATTTCGGGTTTTCACTGTAACATATATATAAATTCCATTATATTAATGTGATCGGCCCATCGGGAAAATTCCTCTGGGTTTGCATCGTCCATGCTAAATCGACAGCTTCAGTTTCTTAGGTGGCTTATGGATAACGTGACCATATATTTTTTTACTTTAAAACGGGACATCTAGTCTTTTTGGCAATAGTATATTTATTTTGTTCCTCAAAACGGGACATCTACTGTTTTTAAGGTAATAATGTAGTGTGAGACTGAATTTACAGATCTGGGTATCTTTTAGTTAAGAAAACGCGCAAAAAATCTTGTGTTAATGTTAATATCAAAATAAAATGAAAAAAAAACTGATAAAACACCCATATACTATTTAAAATAGTGCAAGACGTACGTTTCGAGTCGTATAAGAGCTAGGCCCTTCTTCCACTTCAGAAACACCATCCGACACAAGGCAGGAAGGTAGGAAAGTGAGAAATGTAAACAAAAGGACACACAGAACAAAGGAAGTTGTCATTCGGAAGGAAAAAAATTCTTAGAAAACCAGAATGAAAAGGGAAGATAAAGTGGAGATCAGGGGAGGGGGAGTAATAAGCAAAAGAGGAACATGACTTTAAAAAATGAAATAAATTGAAATAGTTGGCAAAAGAACATTTAAAGAACAACCACAAAAACAAATCTCCCTGACGTTTCCTGTGCGTCTCGATAGGGGAGGGGGGGGGGGGGGAGGTCAGGTTTTCTTTTTACAGACACTGCCGTTGGATGATTTTAGATTTTTAGCGGCCTTTATTGAAATCGTTACCGTGCGTTCCTCTCTTTATAAAAACGGTACATTACAGGGGGCATTTTCTAAAAGCGGGACATTACGGTGTCCCAAAGCTGTGCTTGGGGACAACGGGATAAACCACCTAAAACCGGGACGTATGGTCACCTTAGTTATGGAGAATATCCATCTCGTGTCAGCTACATTGAATAGTTGTACCTGCTTTTTAAGAATTGTACTATAATGTATCTGGAATAAATAGGTGAGACCTCGAGATAATGGGACACTTTTTTAGTTTAAGTTGTATTTCAGTGGAATATGCAGATTTTTAAAAAATTTTACTAAATTAGAGCGTGCACATGTGATTACCGGAAAATGCTTCCTGTGTTTTTAAAGATCTGTTAATAATATTAAAAAAAATCCATATCCAGGGGTCAATGCAGTCCGTTTTGCTGCCCCATCAGAAAATTACAATCGAATAAAACGGCCCTTGGTTGTAATTTTATTCTGTTTTATCGGTTATTTTAACAAAAAAAAAAATACCTTTATTAAAAATTGGTTTGAAAATTGGCAAAAATAATTGTTGAAATTCACAAATGGGACCGTGGAAAAAAATTCCTGGATCGACCCCTCCTCATATCTGAAATTGCATCTTTGTCCCTTTAGCCCACCCATTTATGCAGTCAAATGGGACATAATGTAAGGCTAATGGGACAAATGTAAAAAACAAATACAAAATTGTGTGTGAAACCATCTAGTTATATACTAATGTAGAATATAATATTAATGCTCTTTCATAATTTTTTCATTCATGAAATACTATTTAAGGTCAGAAAAATCAAAACTCAAAATTGTAGATAATCGCACAGGGGTCATTCCGTAGTATTCATGTGTTACGTACGGGACCTTTCACAGCAAAATTTTAAGATAATTGTACATTTTTCAATATCAGAGGAAATTTGCAACTATTCTTAATGTTTTATGTGCCACTTCAACTAGATTCATATGAAGTTTCTTTTTCCTGATCCTGGGCCTAATAGTTTTCTTAAAATTAATGAAGTTTTGTTACGTACGGAGCATCACAAAGTTTTTAAAGTACATTCAGCAGTTTGGATTTTGCTCCGAATTTGAGGTATTTTCACAAATGAATTTAATGGGTAAATAAAGAAATATGCATTTATTAACTTTAAGATTATTTTTAAAAACTATCACTAATTAATGAAAGCTAATCATCAGATGTTAATTTAATGAATTTATTAGCTCTATTAATGTATTCAAACGTAAGTTTAATTATATAATTAAAAATAATTAATAATTTCTTTAAAAAATTTAATTGTTATGTAAATTGGGATTTTTCATGCATAGCTCCATTTGAAAAAATAGTAAACATTTAAAATTAAAAGAAATGTTTTAAATAAGTCACAGAACCTCTATGATTTCTTCAATTTCTTTCACTTCCTCCATTGGTGCCGGAAAATGCCTCTAACTCTTAATTGGACTTCAGTCTTTTTTTAAGGATTTTATCCTTTTCTGAGATGTGTGGACAGGAAAACTTGTTTTTTCCTAAATGTTTCATAAGTGATAAAGATATTCATCATCAATGTCCTATAGAACTACTGGCTACAAATAATTATCATGCATAACTCAGACTTATGAACTTATGAATGATAGTTTCATTTTTCAGTAACTCAATGCATGCGTCTAAGGTAGGCTCTTTATCTACTGTATAACAGGGCATAAAATAATTATCTTTAAGAAAAGTAGAAATGCCTCCAAAGACCCAGACAGTCCAAGCCTGTTGATTGGGCAAAATTCAAGCTGATGTCTTGTTATCAAAGAAACTCCTTGTTTTATGAAAATCAGCCACTTCTAATTATTGGATTTTCTGAAAATGCATCCAATCTTTTAATCTGAGCTTCCTTTACTATATTTACTACATTAAAGATTTTATATTAATTTTCTTAGGAAGAACTTATTTGTGAAAACATTTATAAGATGCTTTAGTTTTTCCTAAAATATGTGGTGACACTGAATTTGTGAATAGTTCTTCAGATATATCTTGACATTTCTTTAATTTTCCATTTTTTTCTTAATTGTTTGGCCTCTTTCTTTTTCCCAAGTTTCGTACTTTCTATGCTGATCTCTTCTTATTCATAGTTGACTTTATCAGCCATCGAGGTGTCTCATTTTATCTTTTCAGCTAAATATTCTCTCACTCATTCTGTAAAAGTAGGAGCCATATAGTGCTTTTTCTCGAATAAGGTTTTTTAAAAATTAATTTAAGTATGCTTTAGTTAAATGTTAATTTAAAGTGATGTTGTACAATGTATGATCACTTTTACTTTTATCTTGCCTGAGTTTATGCTGAAAATCAACTGATTACTTAAAATGTTTCAATATTTCAAGCAATCTATGGTTTCATCAATAGTAGCTAATAGTAATAATTAACCATATCTCTGTTCACTCGTATACATAATTTGGTACTTGAGCAGCTAATTGTTCAGGAAAGCCATAAACATAGTCTAAAATTTAGATTTTCGCCAAGTTTTAAATCAAAATTTGGCATTGTGTCCCGTACGTAACACATTTTTGTTTGTTACATCTTCTAAATCAAAAGCTATAATATTTTAGTTGAATAATTTAGGAAGCTAGTTCACTAGTTGGAGCGAAAAAAATTGTTCAGTTGTCATCAATATTATTAGTTAAACAATAAAAAATGAGCTCAAAATTGCTTCGTATGGGACAAAAAGAAATTTATCATTGAAAGCTGGTGATAAAATATTATTTTATTACTTTTCTTTTTATTTCACATAACACTATTATTGAAAAGATTTCATGAAACATAGGAACTGTGAAATAAAATATTTTTTGACTAATATGTAAAAATGTAATGTCCCGTACAAACCGAAGAAATCGTTTCCTGGTTTCAGAGGGGGCAATTGGACGAGTCTCTCTTCCCCCCGTTTATGGGGCTTTTGGACGCGAATCTGTCCTTCATTAATTTACAGCTTTTCGAAGAACGCGGTGAAAGAACTTTCCACGTAGAAATCCCTTCATCCTTCAAAATATCCTGAAAATTTTTCCCTCGGTAAAGCTTGTGTTTTGAGTGAATTTTCAATGCAGTTCTTGAAGATGAATTTTAATGTAATGATGTTCTTTTAAAATGTCTGAAATAATGTTTGAATTCATATGCCTGCCTATTCTTTTAAATTATGTTAAGACAGCATACATTAAAAAATAAACAATGTGTATATTCGTATAAGCAAAGACCTCATTAAAGCTTTGCTTAATGCATTCTGTGTACATTTAAACTGCACTTAGAATTATTTTATTTTCAAATTTTTAATGTTTAAACAACCTATGTATTGCAAGGTGCAAAATCTTGCAAAGCGAAATAGCTTCTTTCGTTTGCCAAACAATCGGGTATATAATCGGTAAAGCTGCAAAAAATTCATTTTTAGTAAATTGTAAAACTAGCAGCTATAAAAGTATGCTAACAAAAGAAGTTTTTCTTTTTGCCCTAAGGAGATTATGGTAGGGAGAAACCTTTGAAATGAGCTCAAAAAGTATGAAATGTTGTATGCTAAATATTAGTTTCAAGAATAAGCTCAGCAACAAAAGAAATTTAAGAAAAATTAAGATGACTGGCAGACATTAATGACAGAGAGCAAAATACAGCCTCTTAACATCGGGAGATGGCTTAAGTGGAGATCCAGGGTTCTGGTCTCGCGCGCGGCTGTCGGTCTAACGGTATAGAGTTTTGTGTGGTTTTCTCCATATGTAACATGAATATGCATTAGGTGCGCAGAAAAGTCTCCGCCTAAGATATTTGCGCCCCCCTTCCCCCATGTGTTTGTCTTTCGCTGACGTGGACTTATAAGCGGATGTTCAAGCATAGGCACAGAAATCGGAATACATCTTCAAAACACCACCACCATAGACACAGAAGTACAAAATACTTTTCAAATAAAAAAAAGTACAAGAAACATTATTAATTTTATTCTTGTTGTTACTATTTTCAAAAGAAATTGAAAATACCTATGAATCACTTAAAATTACTAGGTACATAAGTATAATTTTAAATCATGTATGCACGTGTTCAAAACCTCTCGGATTCGGTTAAAAAATTAGCTCTAATAATTGTTTTTATTAAAATATAATTCAGAAGTATTAAGAAAAAATTACCCAGAAGTTTGATAAACCACCGGTTTCTGAATTTTTTTTTTTTTTTTACGCTAGTAACTTAAAATTCTAAACACTGTCAATTGTTTTAGAAGTTCTTCCTCAAGCTATTCATTGAGATATCGAATTAGTAACCATAGGTTAGGTTTGCAAGTTCGATTCCCGAACTAAAACTGAAACAATGGTGGACACGTGGAATTCGCAATTTAAAAATCCTCTCAATGATTATTAGCAGTTTCTAGCGGGAATCTTCGGGAAGGGAGAAATAAACTCTAAAGGACATTATCGATGACATGAACTATCCTCTAATGGCATTCAAGTCTTTTAAGTTAAGATAATTTACTTAACATATTTTACATATTATATGATCATAATTTGTAAAGTAAGGTTTTTTAACAACACATAAAATATTAGAATTTAAAGTACATTTTGGCATTTGAAGAAGTTTAAAATGCCCATATTACAATCGCAGCTTTTGACTTGCATTGCCGAAGAATGGCCGAGTAGATAAAACCCCTGAACATTGGGAAATGATTAAGGTGTACAGGTCCAGGGTTCTAGCCTTTCGCACGGCTATCGATCTAACCGTCTGGAGTTTGGTGCTGTTCTCTTTAGATCTAACGTGAATACGCGTTCGAACCTCTTTAAAAGTCCTCCGCCCATGGCATCACCTACCCCTTAGGCAAATAGCCTCAGTGTATCTTTGACATAACTTTTGACTTGTACACATTTGATATTCTGCATAACATTTCCTGAAAAGACAGAAAATAATTTTTCTTTCAGTAGGAAATAAAATTAAACAAATATTAAACCTGACAATGTTTTTATCGTGAAACAATTGAACGAAAATAAATAAGATAATATACTCTATAATAATACTGTAGTAATTTCACATTTTCCCATCCTTCATATTCAAGCTGCCTGACAGTTTTTCACAAGGGAGTTTTTAGAGAGATGCGACCAGTAGCGTAGTCGAAGGGAGACGCTCCCCTACTTTTTCGTTTTAGATTGTGCGCCCCCTCCCACTTTCTATTTTCAAGGAGAATGCTCAAACTTAATTTTTGGGTTTTAACTTTTTAAATTTTTAATTGAGAGCTAGAAAGGAATCCAAAAGAACCCCTTTGGATGCCTTAAGACTTACTTAAACAATCTCTTTCTAAATGTAAATAGCATAAACACATTATTAATATAATATATTATTAATGTCAACTTAGAAATGAAATTTTGTCAAACTCTTTGTTGGTTAAAGGGATCTTTTTTTAAATAGTCGAAAAAGGTATAAAGTTGGGCTGCGAGGTGTCAAACACAAATCCAAAAGAAAATCTCTATTTATTCATATAGGATTGTGAACAATGGAGATGGGAAAATTATGTCTTGCTTAAGCTGCTGCTAATTAAAATTACATTTTTTATAAACACTTAATTAATTTCACCAAACAATTGTTAGTAATAATATGTATAAATAAAATTAGACTTTTGTCTGTACATTACTTGGAATTCAAAAATTTTGCGATTTGTATCCGTTTCAAGCACCTGGGAATCCAGTATATTAAGGGGTGTCGTTCGAAAAAATAAAATCTCCCTCACCGGTCTAAGTACACAAATCAGAATAAGCTAATTGCACCAGGGGCTCGAAAAAACTCTGTATGATTCTTTCGAAGCTGTATTACACGCTGCAATAAAGGAGACAACGATGCCTTTTATAAAACTTTCGAAAAAATCCTTCAACATGGAATTGCACGGTCAAAAAGTTTTGAAAAGTGGCATATCCTGCTAAATTTTCGAATTTTAAGAATTTTTCTGATAGTTTCGCTATTAACACAGGTTTATCGTTTATTACAGTGTGTAATACAGCTTGTAAGAGACATAAAAATTTTGAAGTGCATTACATAGTTAATTTATTTGTATTTATGTACCAAAATCACATGTTTTTTTTTCGAACTACACCGTTAATAAAGTATTAAAAATGAATAACATAGATAATTTTGCTTATTGATTTTTGAATAATTATATTGAATGAATTCCACTTCTTCAAAATTGAGCGTCCCCCACTTTTTTTCTTAGGACTACACCACTGCATACCCTCCAACTGCTACGGATTATCCGTAGTTTATACGGATAAGTAGCATGAACTACGGAGAAACGGATGGTACGAAAAAACTACGGAATTGAGCAAATGTTTACTTTTTTTAGGGCATTATGCCTGCACGGAGGTGCGGTTTGCAACCCTAGCTGCTTTGTTGCGAGTCAACACTCCTGTGTGTCGGCGCCGATCGTGAAAGAAGGGAATTCAACATTCTCCCTCGGCGCCGGCAGCCGTGAGCGAACTTGTGTCCGCGAAAGTGTGGGAGGGGGGGGGGATGCCGTTAGCTGCTCCTTCGCTTGTTACGTCACGTCTCCTCTCGCATTTCCCGCCACCCTATCTTGCTCCGTCCTGTGTTTGGATGTAAGCTTAGCTCTTTTGTGGAAGGAAAGTGCAGCGCACGTTGTTTTCTTTGTTCACATGGATCGTTTTTTAAAGCGTGATAGTACTACTGATATTGAAAAAACCCTCTAATAATGATGTTGCAGGTGCAGGGTGTCTACCACTCTTGAAAGTCTGGTAAAAGCCGGGAAATTGGAAAATGGGTCCGGAAAGTCTGGAAAAAACCGGGAAATTGGATAATGGGTCCGGAAAATTCACCAAAAGAATCAATTTTTTTTTCCGTGTCTTTGTTTTTTCTACACTTTCTCTCTAATTGTCGGACTGTAAACCGAAAGCAGCTGCGACACATTTTTCGAACGGCGAAAGCATCAAGCGATGTGTTTGTATAAGGAGGGGAAAATGGGGACTCATCAATCGTGACGTGAGGGTAAAAGACAAATTAGCTTACTTGGTAACTTATATCTTAGGACTTCTATCAGAAAGTGCAACTACTTCTGTTTCTCAATGGATGAAAGCTTAATCCTGTATACTTTAGTCAAAATTGATTTAAAGAAGTTGTACAAAATATGCAAATATAAAGACAAGCATTGTGCAATTTCCCTAAGTAAAATGCATGGGTCAGGAATTTTTTTCCCGGGACCTCCCAAAAGTCAGGAAATTGACTTTCAGAAATTTGGTAGACACCCTGTGTTGAGAAAACCTCTAAAAAGCGGGAGGTTACGACTACTTCAACTCATATATATGTATAGGTGTTTGTGATAACGGAGTGATGAATATACATTTTGTATGGCAAAAAATTCCTCATGGGGGGGGTTATGACTCCCCTAACCCCCCCTGCCCGGCGATATCGCTTAAGTGCTACTGATGAGGTGAAGGCTGTTGGAGGGTATGCCACTGGATGCGACATAAAATTACCAAAACTTAAGCAATTAAACAACAAGTGTCTTTCTTTTTCTTTATTTCAAAACCATCTACAATTCGTATTATTAAAACGTAATAAAATATCATTTAAATTTCATTCCAATGATATCGTCAAATCTAGGGGGAAGTTGAGTTAAATAAAGAACCGAAAAAAATCGTTTAAAATATAATCCTGGTTAACATTTAAAAATTCTAAATAAAGAAATAGGAATTCAATTCAATAAAAAAAAACTTTGCACTGCAGGGTGAATCTTAACTCTTGGGCAAAACTTCAAGGGGGTGACAGTACACATCAAGACAAACAATAATTGCATAGGAACGTATAGAGGCACAAACTTTTCCTTCATGTACGTATTAATAATCACTTAGGAAGAAATCCTCAAATACTAGTGTACTTTCAGACTATGGTTCTTCAAAAATAAATGGACCTTTTACAGAAAGCACTTGACTAAAATTGATACTTTAGAAATTCCATTTCATTTTATTGATGAAATTTTCCGAGACAAGCCCATTGTTAATGAAAATGAGTTAAGAAAGTAGACGAACACTTCAGCATTTTTTCCAAAGTTATTAAAAGGTACATCAAGGAGGTGCTTGCGACCCTATGTTCCTATGCAATTATTGTTTGTACTACCACCCCTTGAAGTTTAGCCCAAGAGTTTAGATTAACCTTGTATATATTTTAATGAATTTGCATACTTGCTAGTAAACAACTCCTTGCTAAAAAATATATGGGAAGTGTAATTTTGTATCGAAATATATACACAAATATACTAACTTATCAAGTTTTCTTTTGATTTCTATAATTTCTCACGCTTTTCTTCTGTAATCATATGCATTTGAAATGGCTCAGAAATTCGAAACTTTAAAAATTCGATATTGGTATTTGAAAGGAGGGAATATAACAGTAAGTGTAAAATTGTTAGCAACAGCCAAAATTATCGGCTTCATTTTTTCAAGCTATATCTTATAGCTTTTTGGCAAGTACATATATTATTTTTCCCAATTATTTTGAATTTTACCATTAATGCAAATACGCAGATGAAATTTTTAAATTTTTTACTGGGGTAGGGGGTTAAAGTTTGTACTACGACAGAAAAAGAAAAAAAGCAAGGGGAAAAGTACAGGACATTTAGGGAAAATGACCCACACGAAAGATAAGAAGTAAGATGACCGCTTTTTATCGCCCAGCAACACGTGTGTCAAGCTGGCCGGACCACATTTCGCAAAATGAAAAATAACAGGATAAAAAAATTAGTGCTATATTAGTGCTCATTAGTGCTCGAACCTCAGAATTAGTGCTGCTTATTTAAGCGAGTAATTCACAATTTAATGTGGTCCGGCTATCTTGACGTCAAGCTGGCCGGCCACATACAGAAAAAATTATTTTTTACCAAATTTCGATACATACAGAATTAGTGTATTAGTGCTGGCTGAATACCAAATTACTGAACTTTTTATCCATATTTGAAAAAGTTATTAAATAAACAATGTGGTCCGGCTATCTTGACGTCAAGCTGGCCGGCCACATAAAGAAAAAAATATTTTTTCCCGAATTTTGTTACATACAGAATTAGTGCTACATTAGTGCTGGTTGAATGCCAAATTACAGAATTAGTGCTCCGTATTTAAGAAAGTTATTAAATAATCAATGTGGTCGGCATCTTGACGTCAAGCTGCCGGGCAAATGATATTTAATAATTTTTCAAATTGGATCAAAAATTCTGTAATTTGGTATTCAGCCAGCACTAATATAGCACTAATTCTGTATGTATCGAAATTTTGTAAAAAATATTTTTTTCTGTATGTGGCCGGCCAGCTTGACGTCAAGATAGCCGGACCACATTGATTATTTAATAACTTTCTTAAATACGGAGCACTAATTCTGTAATTTGGCATTCAACCAGCACTAATGTAGCACTAATTCTATATGTAACAAAATTCGGGAAAAAATATTTTTTTCTTTATGTGGCCGGCCAGCTTGACGTCAAGATAGCCGGACCACATTGATTATTTAATAACTTTTTCAAATATGGATAAAAAATTCTGTAATTTGGTATTCAGCCAGCACTAATATAGCACTAATTCTGTATGTATCGAAATTTGGTAAAAAGTAATTTTTTCTGTATGTGGCCGGCCAGCTTGACGTCAAGATAGCCGGACCACATTAAATTGTGAATTACTCGCTTAAATAAGCAGCACTAATTCTGAGGTTCGAGCACTAATGAGCACTAATATAGCACTAATTTTTTATCCTGTTATTTTTCATTTTGCGAAATGTGGTCCGGCCAGCTTGACACACGTCCCAGCAAATGCTCTTTTCTCCCCTAATTGGACCAACCTCTACAAAGAAGATTCTGAATTCTTTCGACAGTGGGAAAAAATGGACGTCTTTTTCGCCTTGCATTTCGGGGGTATTTTCTTATAGATCCAGGCAATCCGCGTCCAAATGCCCCTTACACGTTTCTGGTTAGTTAAAAATAAAGAATTTTTGTTGATAAACTTTAATAGAAGAAATTTCAAGCTTTAAAATGATGTATTGCACTTAAGTTTTTGTTGTCAAGCTTCTGAAGCCGAATTCTGCGGAATGACCTATATAGTTTGTCTGTCAACTTTAGGTAGTGGCAATTTCGGCACTGTCAGCAATATCAGTCGAATTTTTTTTTTTTTTTTTTTTTTTTTTTTTTTGTGATATATGAATTTAAAACAGTAAGTTTTTTCCCTTCGGTAGTTACCAAGCTTTTCATCATTGCTAATCTCACTAATGAAGCTGATCTAATGGAACACTTTCCGCTTCCTGCAAATTTAACTAGAAACAGTCACTTATATTAGTTTTTTTTTAAACTTATCTTGGATATTGCATCGGACTCAGTTGATGAGTTCTGTGAAGACTGGTTATTATCTACAGAACTGTCTGAAATTTTAACACAGTTCATATTGTTAGGCTAATTAAATTTTATTAGCCAGAGCCGGATATAACTGATCACACGAGCCTGAGAAATATCTGTAAAGGGCAGACCACTTACATTTTATTCTGAATAAACAAGCACATTATATTTTACTACATGCATGTCAGGGTGACCGGCCTACCGGAAAACTTCCGCGAATCCGGGCCAGTTATTAGCCCTAAATGAATTAACCCTTTAACGCGCAGTGTTCCCGCTTTGGGAACACCGAACTCTGACGTTTTGACTGTTGCCAGTCACGAAGAATAGATTTGATTTTTATAAAAATAGTTGCGGGTGACAGACAGGGTTTCGGACCCGCCCACAAACCCCCCAAAACCCGGGTGGGTTTAAGGGGGGCAAGTTTTAGTGGGGGGATTTGACATTAAATGCATATAATATTACCTACATAACTTAATGCATTATATTAGATAAATAAATATGCCAGTTTAATATTTTATAATTATTTTTCCAACTTCAACATAAAGAATAATAGCCTTTTTAAAAATAATAGCTTGAAACATTCTATCTGCAATATTTGTTTTAAAATGAACAGGTGTAGGTGCAGGCAGGGATAACTTAGTATCTCTTTTTAATAAGTAAGTTATTAAATATGAATAAAATATGTAATTATCAGTATAGTGACAAGGGAAAAAAATCCTTTCCCATATAAGGGAATAATGAGATGTCTCTCTCTTACAGCTTTCAAGCATGTATCTCATGAATGAATTCAGGTTCAGGAAACCATCCTGTATTCTATTAGTTGCTGCATTACTTTAGTACTGAGAAATATAAAACTGATTCATTAGACATTGTTTATGTGGGATTTAATATCAGACATATTAATTCTAGATTTTTTAAAGTAAAAAAGGATATACATTCAAAGCAAAAATGAATAACTATAAAGAAAATTATTAAATAAATAGTAGTTCTGCAGTAAGTTGGCCTGCAAAGGGTTTACTGACTTATATTCTAACTAGAAAGTATAGAACTATGACTTAAAAAACATTAAAGGTAAAAAAAATATTAAAAATGTTCATAAATTTAAAAAGTAATAGAAAACAGCCAATCAAAAACATTTTTGTAAGTGAACAATAATAGACTTTTATCTATGGTCATAAAAAAAATTAGGAGCCCTTTATAAACGTCAGCAGAAAAAGATGGTACTGCATTAGTTATTTTTATATTTTAATTAAATAATTATTATTTTGTAATGAAAGTTTTCTTTTACATTAAAATTATTCTGTTTTGATATAAAACCATAAAATTTACATGCAAAAAGTGTTATACTATAAAAAAAATCTTAATACCCCCCCTCCAAAAAAAAAAACAATAAAACCCAAATATACCCAATAAAACTAAAACCCACCCAGGTTGGTTTTTTTAATTAAATAAACGGGTTTTTTAAAACCCTGGTGACATAGCTCCACGAGAATTCTTTACTTTTTAGCACGCCATTTCCCTAAAAAAATGGTCACGATTATTTTTATCAGCACTGACATCTGCTGAAAAATGGAAGGATGCGAAAACGGCTGTTTAGATTGCCCTATGCTGAAAAAAAGGGCAGCCATTGCCATCGCTCGCCTTAACTACCAGCAAGATGGCGGACGATCGACACGTTTATCGCGTGCCACAGATCTAGAGACCCTGTTTTGACGACAGCTGGCTGTGCGGCACAGCATTGGGAAAAGGGTTGCGCCTCAAAGGGTTAAATTATAAGCATAATTAATTTTTAACAATTTTTGGTCATGATTTATATCTAGAACAGGATTTTTTTTTTTTTTATATAAAACTAGGGGCCAAGGCTCCTAGACTCGCTACGCTCGCTTTTCGTATGAGGCATTCGGCCCCTAATAAGGCTTATTCATAAATAAGGCATCATTTCAACAAACAAAACCCAGAGGTTGGATCAGATTGAATGTTACCGAGCTACACATATTGCTTGGTCCTTGCATGTTGCTTGGAACGGAACATAAAAATATTGCAAAATTTGGCGATAGTCAGTCATTGTTTGGTCCATGCTTAAAATCTCGCCATATGTTGCCGACTTTGACGAGTTTCGCCGAAATATCACCAAATTTGGCGCCAAAAATTTCGTATTTTGTATAACTCTAAAACTTTTACCCGTAGAACTTTGAACTTTAGTATTTAGAACTACAATATATTTTTTGTCTGCAATCGACTGGGAATTTATTTACAGGATTAGCCAAATGACTTTAAATACATTAAGATGTATGGATGTATTCAATTCATTGAAAAACTGTCTTCGAGTACTACTTTGGCTATCCCCAAAATCTCGCAAACTATCTCAAGCTTGTCGTCTTTCGGTGAAATATCGCCCAATTAAGTGTCAGAAGGAAATCTTTCAAATTGAACCCCAGCTTGGCGATATCGAAATATTTTCATATAAATTGCTAAACCTTACTGCAGTATTTTATCTCTTTGAAACCAGATAAGTTTAGATGAAGTGGGCCGAAAATAATTTTGATTTAATAAGACGTGCAAAGGAAGTCGTGTTGCCCACATCAGATTTTTTAATTAAATGATTTGAAATTAATGAGAAAATATATATAATAAGTTAGAAGATGAATAATTTAAGAAAATTAGTGAAATCCCCCGATTATCCCCCAGATTATCCGGCCAAATGGGGTATCCGTTGCATCACTAGTATAAAAGAAATCTTTAAACAAAGATGATTAGAGGCTATGCATGGATTTGAACGTGAATGGTTATAGATTGTAAAAAATTATTTTCTCTTGTAATTTTTGCCCGACCAGAGCCCGATTAATCTCTGAAGTGGTGGGAAGCTCAGTTTCATTTCGCCCCCCCCCCCCCAATCCCCTTTTTGTTTGGGAAAAGTAAAGTTTTAATGATTTTCTTTCATAAAAATATTTTATTCGTAAAAAAGTAATTTCATTGATTTAATTAGTTCTAATAATTTCCTTTGATAAAAGCGTTTTATTCACGAATTTGAAATTTTCCTTTGATAAAAATATTTTATTCATTAATCTTCATAATAGTTCAGTTCATTGTAACGAGATTTTACATTTACAGTATTTTTGAAATTACTTTAAACATTAACAAAAACATTTCCTTATTGGAATATTAAACTTTATATTGAGTCCTATTTCTCATTAGACATGGCTTTTTTCAGGAATTCTTTGTTTGTTTTGATGACATCATAAAAATCGCAACACAGAAGTTGAGAATTAATTTTGACATTTAGAAGATGTTTAACATTACATATTAAGTCTACCCCTTTCTGCCGGCCAAATATTCCCCATAATAGAAAAAAACTCAACTGCAGCAGATGTTCCAGGCAAAAACATTACAAACAACCCATTTAGAAATCTTGCGACATAAAGTATCAAGACCAGAGTTCGTGATTTATTTTTATTTAAATCAGATTTTTTAAGATATTTTAAAAATTCCTAATATGAATTTATTTTGCATATTATAAAAGTAGTATGACATTTTAAACAATATATATAAAATATAGTTTGTTATTTTTGCTATTATTATAATAAGTGCATAGATAAACAAATTTTAATATGAAAAAATTTCTTTCTCTTGATCATATATATCATCAAGTAATGCTCCATCTACTTCTACTTTATTTGGAGCAGTATACCCTGGCCTTAAATCATAAATCATCTTTTTAAATTGGGGATGATTAACCTGATGAAAAGCAGAATTGGTGGCATAAGTATATCTTGCCACTTCCTGATCTAGTATTTGCTTTTGAGTTTTAGTGGTCTTTATGACATAATCATTCATGCTGTTCCTAAGAACACAAACATCATTTTCTATCTCACTGATTTTTCTTTTCATAGGTTTGGCTGCCTCAGATTTTGTACAAGTTAAATTATTCTCAATTGTTTCTTGAGGTTGATCACTATTAATATCATTTCTGTCAAAGGAGAAACATTTATCTACATGTGCTTTCATTCTGGCTACTAATCCCATCATAACTTTTCCACAGTTCTTGCATTTGGCTTTAACACCTTTTCCAGAAACTGTCTGCTCTTCATTAAAGTACATCCAAATATTATCTTTCTTCCTTCCTGCCATTATCCTTGTACTTTAGCAATAGCTCTCTGAACACGGAATCCTAAACAAGTGTGTTCTAAAATCTGATAATCTGAAATAATTCTAGTGTTGCCAATTTTCCTGATCAAATTTCTCTTGTTCTCACACTGTCACACTCAAGTCACTTCCCCCCCCCCTTACCTTGAAGGATTCCCTAAATCACTGCAGTGCCATCTAATGCTATTATAAGAAATTAATTTCATTTGAGTGTTGAAGATTTTTATTTAGAATACATTCTATCAATACAAAATCCATTTTTGAAAAGCAATTTAAATCACCAATTTTTTTTTTTAAATCCCTTGATTTAAATCGTGATTTTAATCATGATTTTAATCAAGCTGATTTAAATCAACGAACCCTGATCAAAACTTATGAAAAGCACCGCTTCTCTTCATTAGAAATGTTTACAATAACTTAAAAGATCATTTAAAAACAAAATTTTGAATTTTTATCCCAGTTTTTCAGTCATTTTCGCCCCCCCCCCTTCAAATTCTGAGGGGAAGCTCAAGCTTCCTGAGCCTTTTCAGTAATCAGGCCCCTGTACCCACACCACCGAAACGCTATCATCCGATGTGATATTTTTTTCTCTTCGAAGGCCATTGAAAAGTGGTTTCAGTTAGCGTGTACTTATCTATCTCTGGCCTTTTCAGGATATAATTCTCAAGTTTTGTACGTCACCACATTAAAGTACGGAGCACATTTTACTAATCTGAATTTTGTTTTTTTTTGGGGGGGGGGGCACAGGGTCTTATACAAATTTAAAATGTGTAACTTTTTGAAAATTTACGAGAGGAATTTTTTCTTAGTAATATTTTCCCTTCCTTATTTTAAACATTTTTTCAGTTGACATTGTCCACTTATCTTAAATAGATAAAGAATTAAAGCGTTTTATCACCTTTTAGGGCATCCTGTATACACACATGTACATATTTGTGTGTATGTGTGTTTGAGATTTAAAAGTTGAATCCTTCCTATTTCGGTATTTTTTAAAATTTTGAATTGAGTACAAGCGCTTAAGTGAAGTTAGATATAACATTTCAAAAGCTGTAAGATGTTATAATTCCAAACAGGTTATATTATAATCATAATGTTTTTTGCTTCAAACAATGTATAATTTTTTTTTTTTTTGGGGGAGGGGGGCTTTTCTAAAAGTAATTTTCTTTAGCCTTCACATCAGTTATTTATATATTAGTAAGTTTTGCTTGCATTACTCACAAGAAATGGTAGACGGGCGAAGTGTGAAGGTCCCGGGTTCGGGTCCCATCGCGCGTCCATCGACCTAACCGTTCGGAGTTTTCCGTGGTTTTCTCCGAAACTTGGCGTAAATACGGGTTAGGACCCCTTAGAAAGACCCCCCACGGAGGGCACCCCACCTTTGGACCTAGAGCCCACTCGGAGCTAATCGGTCGTAATCCCCCCCACACACACACACAGTGCTTACATTACGTATGCTATCACACGCACTTGTATAGTTAATAGCTAATAATAGCAATATACAGGGTGTGTAGTGCTAACGGTGCCCAATGCCTATTTCTTAAAACGTTAGTCAGAGACACAGTTCCAATTGCAAAAATGCTTTAAATTATATAAGCTATTATAGTATCAGAGAACATTGAAGTCAATAAATCAATTCCTATAAAAATTACGAAATTTAAATTTTTATACTCGGTTATATTTAGAAAAATTTTTCTTTGTGCAACTTCATGCATAGTAAAAAAATCTGGAGTGACTCCACTCGACTTTCCGAACACTTACGATTAAGATCATTACCAAGCATTTAAATACATTTTAATCGATGAATAATTCAAATACATATACCAAATTGAAGCTCAATGGAATGTACCGTTTAAACGCTAGCGCACTTTCAAGAATGTCTCCCCATAGGCCATAATGTAAAAGAAATCTTTGTCGTAGCCCTGTAGAAAAACTATAAGTCCTATACACACCCAATCCAATACAGGTCTTGCGACGGTGGTTTATAACATATATACACTTTTTGAGCTCAATCGGAAGTACCGTTTAAACGCTAGCGCATTTTCAAGAATGTCTCCCTATAGGCCATAATGTAAAAGAAATCTTTGTCGTAGCCCTGTAGAAAAACTATAAGTCCTATACACACCAAAATCAATACCGGTCTTGCGACGGTGGTTTATAACATATATACCCAATTTGAGCTCAATCGCATGCCCCGTTCAGGAGCTATCGTGTTCACAAACACACACACACACACATACACACATACATACATACATCTCGTAAAAATAGCATAAATGAATTCAGAAGACCCCAAAACGTGTAAATACACCAAAATCTCGAATTCGAATTTTTTCATGATTACAATACTTTCCTTACATGGTACATGTTCGGAAAGTAAAAATTCGTCCTTCTGCGACCAAAATTCAGAGTTACAGCTGCTTAAAGTTAGAGCACTTTTCAAGCTGCGAAATAGTTGTATACAAAATGAATTTGAGAAAAATTATTGTACATTGTTTTAAGCTTTGTAATAGTATTTATTAGCAATTTCATTTACTATTTTATGAATATAGATTACAATAAAGATTAACGTTTAACATATGTATCCAATAAAATAACAAAAATATAGCTTATGCTGAAAACAAGGGCACCGGCACCATAGGGCAAGAGGGGGCAATGCCCCACCTGGATTTTTGTATGCAGTGTTTTCTCTTGCTTTTTTGTTCTTTCCAACTGATAACCATATGTTGAAGTAGTTTTTGCCACCCCTGGGAAATAATATTCTGCCGGCGCCCATGGCTGAAAATACTCTTTTAAAGTTTTTTAAATAAACTGGCATTAAATAACTTCCTTCGACTGCAGTCTATAAATATGCACCCGTGTAGTAAACTCTTCCTGTACTTTGTGTCAAGGGCGGCTCCAGGCTGAATTTTCGGAGTGGGCCATTGAACTTTTTAGATAGTCTATAAATTGTTTCAAATGCCAATTGAACGTGAGGAATCGTTAAGTATATGAATCTAAAGTTCAAAAACAAAAAGTTCGGAGGGGGGCTATGGCCCCCTCGCTTTAGCTGCCCTTGCTTTGTGTAGCACACTATTATGCTACACATTAACACATCTGCATGCTTGACATATTCGGAATGCAGCTTTCGTACGCAGTTTGAATCTTGCTTGACTGCTAACTAGCTTTCCATACACGCTTTAAAAGATAAATGAGCGTGGCAAAAATTTAACAAAGAGTCAAAATGACGTATTCGGCGCAGACCGGCGCAAAAATCGGCTAAAAGCGCAGTTCGGCGCAATATTTGTGTTTCGGCGCACCCTGAAAGAGTCAATGACGTATTCTGCGCAGACCGGCGCAAAAATCGGCTAAAAGCGCAGTTCGGCGCAAGAATTTGTGTTTCGGCCATGGTTTCGGCGCAATCGGCGCAGAATTAACATCCCTGCATATACGATTTAGTAAGGCTCATCTCGGACATATTTTAATAGAGCTTGATTATAACTCTTTCAGGTCCCGATTATGACCAACAGCAGCCCTGGCCATTCATCGATTTGGGGGACCCCGATCTATGAAATGAGGTCACAATTCAGAAAATTTGCAGGTGGCCAGTGCCCACTGAGCTTAAAATTTTTTAAGTGGCCACTCGCATGTTTTTGAATATTGCACAACTTAGATACAATATAGTTTAATATACATGCACAGTTAATATAAGTAATAAGGAAAGATTTCTTAAAATATACATCTACTACTAATTAAAAAAAAAAAATACTTGCCAGTATATACAGTGTCCCAAACACACTGACAGTCTTTTATATACCTTAAATATTGATCATAGACATGTACAATAAATCACAAAGTTATGTAAGGGCAGGGTTGTTAAAAACCCGGGTTTTTTCAGGGTTTTGGGGGGTTTTATCTGGGTTTTTTCAGAAGGGATGGAGTATCAGAATGTTTGAAAAAAAATTTGCTTATTTCTAAATACAACTTAAAGCAACTAATTGATTACAAAAATCAATTATAAAAAAGGTTAAATTAATAGTAATAACCAATTACAATTATTAATCATACATGAAAAAATATATAAATCAATTGCAGCAACCCCAATCATGGTTTGCTCTTAGATAAATTGATTGTTAGTACTAATTTTAACAATGATATACTAGTGCTTATTTAGAACTTTTTAAACTAATGATTTTTTATGGTTAAAAAATCCTTATTCATTTCAATACAGATAGGCATAAAAAATTTACTCTAGAAAGTTTTTATGCCTATGTAAAGTCTTTCTAGATTTTTTTCCTAGGTAGCAGTGGCGTGGAGGGAAGTAGGGAGCTGTTTATAAACTTTACAAGTTGTGTACTATATTGCGAGATGTATTATCTGCTCAGTTAAAGATGAAATTTTGAAAAATCCCAGTTTTTTTTTCTCGGGTTTTTTCAAGTGGGCTCTTTAGAAAAAACCCACCCAAAAATTGGCAAAATCATAAGAACCCTGTGTAAGGGACAGAATTTTAAGTGTTGATAAACGTTTTCAGAACATTAAATCTAATTAAAAATTTTTGATTTTTATGCGGACCCCATACAAAAATATTCCCAGTTAGTAAAATTACCCCTTACGTTAAATAGGTGATCTACAAAATTTCAAACTTTTTTTTTCAGAATTTCAACCTTTCCAGCCTTTCATCCTTTTTTTTTTCTGGCTACGACCTTGCGTTTGTCAAAAGCATTTCTTTGTAGTGCCCCCCTCTTAAAAAAGCACGACGCCCGTCAACCTTTCAGCAACTGGCAGCCCTTTTTACCCCCTTTGACCTGGTGTGTCCATGTTTTCACTCGAAAACTTGCCATTCTCCCTGCCCCTTCCGTTACAGGGATCATCGCAGTCAAGATTATCGATCGTTTTACGGGTCCCTTTACGAAACACTTTCTATTAAAATGATACTATAACGAAAATAGGATCGATTGAAACGACCAGGGGCGTAGCCAGAAATTTTTCATAGGGGGGGTTACGACTACTACAACTCATATATATGTATACGTGTGTGTGATAATGTACTGAAGAATTTTGCATTTTGTATGGCAAAAAATTCCTCATGGGGGGGGGGTTATGACCCCCCCTTAACCCCGCCTTGGCTACGCCCTGGAAACGACCCTTAACTAAACACGATGTATAACTGTTCCTTCACAAAATTCAGAGCAACGCGCAATCATTTATCGTAAATGAAACCCGATAAAATTTTCTTTTAAAAATAAGTTACTTTTTTCCTAATTGAGATGCTTATCAGAATCGGACAGTGACAGTCATCGCTTTTTCATTTCATCTGTTTTCTTTCGTTCGCGTAACTCAAAAAGAGGCACCTCTGGGATGTTTATTTTTCACCTAATGTAGCAATAAAAAACTGCAATCTCTGGAACACAATACTTCAGTTGGGGGTAAGAAAGGGATTCAAAAGTAACTTCACCGTCGATCCTATAATGTGGGTGTTATATTTGATAATTATTTCACAATCATAATTCAGACTTCTGCTTTTTAGTAAAAACTGAGTATAAATAATGGCAGCTTCTGTAGTTTATAATAGAGATGAGTTCGGGCTCATTTTTTGAAGCCCGAGCCCGAGGACTTTTAATCCGAGCCCGCCCGAGCCCGAGCAATATTATTTAAGTCGGAGCCCGACCCCGAAATTTCAGTTAAAGGTGAAAAAAAAATCCAATTACTTCATTGATAGAATACAATGAATTTTGCCGTTTGTGCAAATTAAAGACAAATATAGTTGGAAACTCTCAATGCACTTTCTAATTCTTTATTTATCCATATGTTTATCAAATAATGTCGGATCTCATGACTCACTAATGAATATAAGCTGCTGTTCTGAAATATCCAAAGAGCTTAACGCTCTTTCTAGGCGCCAGTGTCGCTACTTTTTTTTATAAGTACAGCCAACTCCGGTTATAGTGAACCCGGATATAGAGAACCATCGGATATAGTGAACGCAAACCATTAGTCCCGATTCACACACAGTATCTCTATCCATCATGAAGACACTTGGGTTTTAGGGAACTTCGGATAGAGTGGACGAAATTGGATGGTCCCCAGAGATTCACTATAACCGGAGTTGACTGTACTTTTATTTTCCTCATAAATCACTTTTTAAAATCTGTTTAAAGGAGTATGTTCAATAAAGGAGAAATTTTTCACGAGCCCGAGCCCGAACGCAATTGTGAATTACCGAGCCCGAGCCCGGTCCGGGCTCGGGCTTTCGGGCTCGGGCTGAGCCCGTCTCATCTCTAGTTTATAACTGGCTGTTTTGCGCACTTGCAAGTTTTTGTTTTTAATGATATTGCTTAGTATAATCATTATCTGGCCTTCCTACTTCAAATTATCTATAGTTATTAAAGATATTTACTAAGCATTAGAGTTACGTATTCATTTAGAAATGGAAAGCGCCATTTTGCGAATTAAATTGCCCGACTTCATGACGTCCATTGATCTGAATGTATGTGTCGGACTATAAGAAATGAACGCTTAGGAATAAACTTTAATCATTTTGAGATTGCACCAAACCAGTTCTGAATTTTTTCTGTATGGTACACAAAATTCTTTTAGGATGTTTTCAATTTTTTCATCCAATTTTACATATACTTTCTTCCTTTTTATTCCAGGGTCGCCTAATTCTCTGGATTTCAAATTAAGACACTTTTTGTGTTTCTTCTTTTTAGTATTTGACTGATATGTGGACATTAGGCTGGTTTCTACCAGTGATTGCTTTTAATTTGGTATTCCACCCTTCAACAGAATTATTTCCCCTATGACACTGTCCATATACATAGTTTTTTTTCTTTTTAAACATTGGATTTTTAAAATCTTTTTTCACTATTTTACAGTTCACTAATTTCAAATTAAACTGCGTGTTCAGGAAGAAAAAAAAATGGAGATACGGGAAATTTGAAAGCTCTTTCAGTGTTCACCTGGAACCCAGGGATTACCTAAGCACTACTCCGGACACTAGGGAGGTATTCGAAAATCAAACTTGGAAACAACATTTGTCACAGAAGGGGAAGTGCACGTTATTTCAATTGAGACGGGATGGAACAAGTTAAACCCGAGTTCTAGGTTAAAAATGAAATTTTATATACTTAATCTCTGACCCCGTAGCAGAAACACGGCGACAATATCGCTGACACAGAAATCTGCTTGCGGACAGTTTTTGTCGACATATTAAAAAAGTTTTTAATTGTCTGCCGTAAAAAAAAATTTACTTTAACTGTCCGCAAATTTCGGGAACATTTTACCGCGGCTCCCGAATAATAATGCTGTCTCCGCTCTGCGATGACGTCACTAACGCGAAAAGGAACGTCCGAATCTAGCCTGTACACACCTCTGAATCCTCCTGCTTTCACATTTTTATTATTTGCCAACGATCATCATTTTTTATTCCCCCTGCACCATTTTGGATTCGTTTTGCGGCCCATCGCAAAAATGCATTTATTTTAAATGGCCCCTTCAGATAAATACGATTCAATACAATAACCCCATCATAAAAATATGAATGACCGATAGAAAACGGCCCTTCTAAAAAAATTACCTTCTAAATCGGACCTTTCTCACAGATATTACTCATTAAAATGCCTTTTACAAATGTTCTATTTTTTCAGATCGAAATATTATTATTGCTTTTTTCATCTTATGTTTTCATTTGCACGAGCTGATTACCCTGAAAGTGCCCTTTCGACAATGTTTGTTTTTTTGCTGACTCAAGTGAGAACTCGATCCACAAAACTTCTTTCGTGGGCTTATTTCGCTTAGGAATTGTGGAAAGAGGGAAGAAAATATAGTTGAAAAATACAAAATTGTTTAAACTCATCTAAGAATTTCATTTCCTCAAATATCGGTAGTTACGTTTGATAAATATGTAGTTACGAATTATTAACAATTATTATTCGAGAGTTCGTCGCCAATTATTTAGTTATTCCTCTTCATTGTTTTGCACACTTGCAAGCTTTTTCGCTCTTATTTTTTTTTTTAACGATTTACTCTATTTAACCGGCTTTCTTATTACGCATTATTCATAATTATTACAAATATTTACTAACCATAAATAACTACGAATGATATATAAAAAGTGTATTAGCAAAAACTACATTTCGCGATTCTGAAATTTAGTGGGACTTCCAGAAATTGATCTGAAAATTGAGCGATTTGAGACATTTTGCGAATACAGCACTTCAAATTTATTATGTCTTGCCAAAAATTAAGCATAGGTGTATCTGGTGTTATTTGCGCCCGGTGCAGTCCTTTCGTTTTCTGCCACATTCTACTAAAGGTCAGAATGGCCGTACGCTAGAATGGGTACTCAATGTATTTTTCCGTATCTCCAAGACGGATTGCAGAGAAAAGTGTGTCGCCATTGTATGTTTGGCGTGCTTTTGTGGTTTCACGGGTTATCCTTTGTTGGCAAATCCCGACTGGTCATTAAAAGCCTATAAATTTTTCGACCCTGCACTGTTCCCCCCCCCCCTTTTACAAAGCGTGCACGTGCAAATTGACCTTTAAAAAACTCTCCTCATATCCTGCAGCGTACGGCAATCGCACGCGAGTCTGTGCTCGCCTTAAATGTCGGTATTCTCCGGTCGCTTATCTTTGTTTTTATCTTGCCGCCTTCGCGGACCGCCAACCCCTCCCCCTCTTATTATGCCACTCTTTTGCTTATAAAAAAAAGTGGAGTAATTTCAGAATTAGGTAATTCAGACTATTGATAAGATTTGGTATTTTAAATCTACAAATCATATCTTCTGAAATTTTGAAAAATTTCAACATTTTACTAAATGAAGAAAAAAAATTAAAGCAAAGGTAAAGTAATTCTGGGAAAGTAAGTCTTCAGAAAACAAATTGTCATAGTCTAACAGTTAGGTTATTCTTAGAATAAACTATTATCAATTTAAGCTTATTTTGCTTTCAAAAACAAAAAAAAACCCCAATTTTTTTATAAATAATTCCGGAAGTTTTTTTCCCTTATGAAATTGTTTTCCTAAACAAACTTCAAAGTAAACAAAACTCATAAATAATTTAAAATATCCTCGTGTAATAATCGACCTCGATTGGATTTATCGGAGGTTAAAATTCTTACTCAAGTTCAGACAAAAGAACGTATCGTTTATCAGTTCCGGTGAAAGGAATCCTTAACCATTTTTTAAAGAGGGGGAATCAAAGATGTGTCATCCAGGAAATGCCAACTGCCCTTCCACCTTACGAAAAATGCACTTTCTCATTACCATAGTGCTACATCAGCAAAACGAAACTTAGAAGACGTTCTTTGGCAGAGGCGTGGTCCAACCCGTCCCAACCACATTTTACCTCGACTTTCTTTGTGTAGCTTTCAATGCGTGTGCATGAGTTGGGCTTCTGATGCATCGTAGAAAAAAAAAAAGATATCGTAGTAGAGAGAATTATTGTGATGTAAGGGATAATTATTACCATCGTTGTAGAGAGAATTATCGTGTTAAAGGATATCGTAATACAGAGAACTGTTTTACATTAATCTAAAGGGAATTCAACCGGGACTATGAAAAATATCGTAATAGAGAGAATTATCGTTATAGAGGATATCGTTTTAGCGAGATTCTACTGTATAACCACGTCTACTCTGGCCACGTAACCGCAAAAACAAAAAAGTGCAGGTGTCGGCTTCAAACCGCAATCTTACGCATTGTTGTAACCCCCGTTTGCAAGTTTCCAGAACAGATGATTACTTTTGCTAATTGGTTAAATGGTACTAATACCCTTTATCAATGATCCAGCTCCACGCCATGCCGACATCGATTTTGGAGTTTAGTTGACTCCTGTCTACAACATCTGTTTTAACGTCCCGTTTCTGTTTTACTTTCAATTCGTAAAAACTTTGTGGGGGGGGGGGAAGGAAAGAGTGGGGAAATAAACTGTCGCGACTGGTATATAAATTTGCAGTCTCCACTTTCAAAAACACAGTCGCCACGTGGCGAGTGGCGACCGTTAATTTTGACCTTTAAGAAATGTTTTATTTTTAATAATTTGATATAAAGAACATTTCAGAACATTTAAAATTGGGGGTCCTTTCGAGCCCTGGGCAAAGTCTCGATTTGCCCATGCGATAATAAGGCCCTGCCAGCTTGAAGATCAGTACTCTAAAATTAGTTTTGCTTCTTTTTCCACATTATGCCAGTAAATGAAATGAAAACCTATAATTTAAAATTTCAGTATTTATATGGTCCCTTAACAGTTTACCATAACGGGACATTTTTAAACGTGGAAAAGTCTTAAGTCACAATATTTATTGCAATGAGTTTTGGTCGTAGAAGGACGAATTTTTTTCTTCATTGTGCATGAAATTGTATGAAGAAATTTTTTTCTAAATATAACTGTTTGGACCGTATAAAATTTTAAATTTCGTTATTTTTATAGAAGTTGATTTGACTTTGTATAATCTATTATACACTGTGTAAAAAAAAGTAGGATATTTGGATTTTTTAAAATAAATAAAGAACTAAATAAATTTTAACTAACTTAACTAAATTTTAACTAAATAAACAAGGAACCTTTTATTTTTACTGATTTTTTTTTTCTGCAAGCAACATTTTACAGATCATTTAATAAGACAATATCAATATCATAACCATGATATTCAAAAATAAAACATTAATGACTACAGAAATACTTTCTACCATTTGAAACTCTGTAAAAAAAAGTAGGACAGTAATCCAATGAATAAAATGCAAGCGATGTTAGTAAGGAATACTCTTCCCACTAGATTTTATAATTTCGAATATTCTATTTGGCAGTGAATCATACAAAGATTGTATGTCTGTTTGGCAAAAATGATCCCATGAGCTATTCAATGCTTCTCGAAGCTCAGTGATGGATTCAAACTGTTTTCCACCAGCATATGCACGACGAATTGCCCAGATGTTTTCTATCGATATTGATGTTTTCCATTGAAGCATTGCCCAGATGTTTTCTACTATGTTAAAATCAGGGCTTTTAGCTGGCCAGGGTCTTTTACCTGCACATTATTTGAAACGAACCAGTTTTTAACTCCATTAGCGGTGTGAATGGAGGCTCTGTCTTGTTGAAAAATCCACTCTTCTCCTAATTTGGAGCCATAAGGAAGAAGCTCAGAATTTAGCAGCTGAATATAGTCTGTATGCTTCTGCCTACCTCTCAAAGACCAGACTTGTTCTTCCTCCATATTCAACTGCTAACCAGACCATCAAACTTCCTCCCCCTATTTGCAGAGTTGAATAAAATTGTTCTTCGTTCTTCAGACAATGCCAGTAGTACTGGTAACCAACTAGACCATCTAAATTGAATTTCTTCTCATCTGAAAATATCACAGAAGTCCATTCTGTAGTCCATGACATGTGTTCCTGAGCCCAAGATAAACGGTTATCAATGTGTTTGTTTCCACTTTGGATGATGCTTCCGCTTTTTGAAAATGAATTTTTTGGATCTTTTACTGTAGTTGTAAACTGTTTGCCTTGACAAAATAAGTAAGCCCTGCTTGAATCCGAGCCTTTGCAATACTTCCATTGCACTTTTTAAGCTCGTGAGCAACTTTTCTTTCATCGCGAGGCGTTAACTTTTTAGGCCTGCCAGTATTCTTTCTCTTTCCGTTTCTGTCTGGATTTCTGATGAAGTTAGAAACTGTATTGGGGCTGACGTGTAGTATACGAGATATCTCTCACACTTCTACCATCATCTTGATACATATATATTATCTTGAATGTTAGTGTACCTTAGACCAGTCCGAGGTACGCCCGAAATAGATCACTTTTGCCAAACAGACATCTAATCTTTGAATGATTCACTGCCAAATAGAATATTCGAAATTATAAAATCTAATGGGAAGAGTATTCCTCACTAACATCACTTGTATTTTATTCATTTTGGTTTACTGTCCTTCTACTTTTTTTAGAGTTTCAAATTGTAGAAATTATTTCTGTTGTCATTAATGTTTAATTTTTGAATATCATGGTTATGATATTGATATTTTCTTATTAAATGATCTGTAAAATGTTGCTTACAAAAAAAATTCAGTAAAAATAAAAGGTTTCTTATTTTTCTTAAAAAAATCTAAATGTCCTACTTTTTTTATGCTGTGTATCAGAAGCAATCACATACCCTCCAACATTGGCCTTCACCTCATCAGTAGCACTTAAGCGATATCGCCGGGGAGGGGGGGGTAGGGGAGTCATAACCCCCCCATGAGGAATTTTTTGCCATACAAAATGTATATTCATCACTCCCTTATCACAAACTTCAACACAACACACCTATGCATATATATGAGTTGAAGTAGTCGTAACCTCCCGCTTTTTAGAGGTTTTCTCGACACAGGGTGTCTACCAAATTTCTGAAAGTCAATTTCCTGACTTTTGGGAGGTCCCTCGAAAAAAATTCCTGACCGATGTATTTTACTTAGAGAAATTGCACAATGCTTGTCTTTATATTTGCATATTTTGTACAACTTCTTTAAATCAATTTTGACTAAAGTATACAGGATTAAGCTTTCATCCATTGAGAAACAGAAGTAGTTGCACTTTCTGATAGAATTAACTAACTGTTCTTGGAAACACAGTCCTAAGATATAAGTTACCAAGTAAGCTAATTTGTCTTTTACCCTCACGTCACGATTGATGAGTCCCCCATTTTCCCCTCCTTATACAAACACATCGCTTGATGCTTTCGCGGTCCGAAAAATGGGTCGCAGCTGCTTTCGGTTTCCAGTCTGACAATTAGAGAGAAAGTGTAGAAAAAACAAAGACACGGGGAAAAAAATTGATTCTTTTGGTGAATTTTCCGGACCCATATACCCTGCACCAGCAACATCATTACTAGAGGTTTTTTTCAATATCAGTAGTACTATCACGTTTTAAAAAACGATCCATGTGAACAAAGAAAACAATGTGCGCTGCACTTTCCTTCCACAAAAGAGCTAAGCTTACATCCAAACACAGGACGGAGCAAGATAAGGTGGCGGGAAATGCGAGAGGAGACGTGACGTAACAAGAGAAGGAGCAGCAACGGCATCCCCCCCCCCTCCCACGCACACCACACTTTCACCGACACAAGTTCGCTCACGGCTGCCGGCGCCGAGGGAGAATGTTGAATTCCCTTCTTTCATGATCGCCGCCGACACACAGGAGTGCTGACTCACAACAAAGCAGCTAGGGTTGCAAACCGCACCTCCGTGCAGGCATAATGCCCTAAAAAATGTAAACATTTGCTCAATTCCGTAGTTTTTTCGTACCATCCGTAGCTCCGTAGTTCATGCTACTTATCCGTATAAACTACGGATAATCCGTAGCAGTTGGAGGGTATGCAATCAATTTAAAGCATTTTTGCAATTGGAACTACGCGTCTCTGACTAACGGTTTAGGAAATAGTCATTGAAAACCGTTAGCACTGGGCACTCTGTATATGCATTTTTACACCTTCAAAATAAAAATAAAGATTTTCAAAATGCCGAGACAGGTGTCATGGGACGTATGTGGTGTCAATTGCAAAGAGCTGATTCTCAGACTTCCCCTTTTGTATATCTGGCCACCCAGTACCGAGTGCTCTTTATTCATTCCCTCTTTCTTTTGACTGATGCGAATATGCAAGGAATTTCTCTCTCGGTTTTGTATGTACTAGAAGTAGGACGTTATACGGACAAAAGTTAGGAAAAGTGCTGATTACTCTTGTTAATACTAGAATGAGGAGTTTTGGAAGTCTAGAATAGCAATTTTGCCGACTGCATTTTAAGTGTGTGTGTGGGGGGGGATGTCACCCCCACACCTCCCGTATGATGGGTATTGAACAAGAGTATGGTTACCTCACAACCGTAAGCAGATTCAACCCACCCTCTCACTCACGCAGAAAAAAAATCCATATATTTTTAATTTTAACAAATAATTACACCTAACGTTTATAGCAACCCATACCTTTAACAAACTGTAAAGGGGTTCCCATATCTATTACTTTATATATTACATGATAAATAGTAATTCGGCTGTCACAGGCCACTAGCTTCTGAGGATAATTTTTTCTTTTTCCCTAGAGTTGGGATAGAGGTTTGAAGATGGGGGGAAAAATAAAATCTCAAATTTGGAGCCTCATGTTTCAGTCACATGGTTGAATTATTTTTTTTCCATTGTTGATCAGGCAATTTGTATCCTGCAGCAGTAACATGTATGGAGTTGTATTCAACAAACAAATAATTTTAACTTTTAGAAATTAAATTTCTAAAAGAGGATTTTACTGAGGCTGGAGTAACGCTTAAGGCCAACTGGGCTATGATCTAGTTTCCCCAAATGATAAAATAGAATTTAAGATATAAGTAATTTCGGCAGTAAATTAAATTCTCTAATATATAATTTTAATTACAGTAGAACCTCGATCTATCGTTTTTCAAGGGGTGCGTAGTAAAAAACGATGCATGCGGGAAAACGACGAATGCGGGTTAAAGTCAAAATAGGAAGAAAACAGTATTTATGAATAAACACAATGTATACAGTTTATCAAAAATACTAAATTTGTTACCAAACTGTAAAAGAAACAAATTGAAGTTCTAAAGAAATTAAGTCATACTTATTTTTAAAAAATCAGTAATTTTATACTGGGTTTTCCCTTAATCTTTAAATTAAACAAAAATTTCAAGATTTGAATTTTTGTCTTTTTATGTGTATTTATCTTTGTATATAAAAGTCATACAATTTCAAATACCGTTATTGCGTAGGATAAACTAGGCACTATAGTGTTGGCTCGATCTCATGGGCATGAATATTATTCTCAGCCTCTTTGCGATTATTTTCATTTCTTGAGTCACATTTCTTTCAATCTTAGGATACCGCACGTTGCTACTTCGAAATCAATGGAAATATAATCACTACATTTCACACCATACTCATCCCTACTAAATGTAAGAACTCTTCACCTATAACCATCATCAACCCAAGATATCATACCAGGAAGTTATTAGATTTGTAAGCCATATTGATCCACTTCATCATCAATTTCATTTCTGCCAGAAGAAACATTTTACAACGATGAACACGGGAAAGCGAATTTTTGACAACGATACATGCGGGTTTTGTTAATGTTATTTGAATACAGTTTGTACAGGGACCATAGAAATAAAACGATCAATACGAGAAAACGATGTATGCGGGAATGATAGATCGGGGTTCCACTGTAGTATAGTACTGCGCTATTATAAGTAATATAAAAACACACACTAATATATATCTGTGTGTGTGCATGTATATATATGTTAGTGAAAACCCGAAATGAGTCAAAACCCAAATTAACTAGGGAAAATGCATTCTAATTGAGTGTTTGGTAAAACATGTTCTGACTGACAGCGCTTGGGAAAACCAGTTTTATTCGGGTAGCGGTAGAACATTTTCAAGGGGCCCGTACAGCGGAGGCCGGATCCACTGATGTTTATTTTGGGTCTCACAAAGGGCCAGCGTTTGCATATATTCCAGGGGACCTCCTAAAACAATGGCCATACCCACTGATGTTTTTTTTTTTTGGATCGCGCAAACAGCCAGCGTTATCATATTTTCGAGGGGAAGCAAGATCAAATTTTTAGTGCATGTAGCATTAACATTCTGGAATTCACTGGCGAAAACGTGTTTTCCCGAGTTCTGTCAGTCAGAACATGTTTTGCCTGGTTGATTCGGGTTTTGCCTAACGCTCTCAGTTAGAACGCGTTTTCCCTAGTTAGTTTTTCACACACAGGGGTTTTCAGAAAATTCGGTAATGACGTTTGTCCAGAACCGAAGCTAGCAGCAAACAAAAGAAGAGAGGCTTGTTTGGGCTGGGTGGGCTACTTCTTTATTAATTCTGTTACCTACATTTTTTTTTCTTCCCTCCTATGGTGAAAGATGAGACCAGTGGCTTTTTGAAAGGAATGGGAATGGAAATTTTCTACTGTCTAGCAGCAGACTCTTTTTAAATGGTGCTTTAGTTCTTGAAGCTGCCGACAGGTCACTGCACCTGGGCCCGTGCGAGTTAGTGGGCCAGTGTTCAGCTAAAGTGTGTCCGTGAAATTTTCGAATGTGTTATGAATTTAATTTATAGATCTGTAATTAATCTTTTTTTAAATAGACTAAATTTTGAATACGTAATTATAGAATGATTTAGATGGCAGAAATGTTAATTATACTATTTAAATGTCTTTTTTCAATCTTTGAACATGAATTAAAAGTACCATTACATATAAGAAAAACTTCCCTCACACTCTTTCCTTTTAGCATTTTATATGAAAATCATTAAAAAGAGCAGTTTTACAAAAAAATGTCCTTCCGTGAATCCTGTTTTTTTAAAACTTTTGTGCTTTACGAAAGGGGCAGAGAAGATTTTCACCCCGCCTTATAAAATTTCTCTTGGAGGCCCTGGTTGACGGTCCTGGAAATGGCTATTATTACTAGAGTGGGCTTAAAGTGGTCTTTTTTTTAGGAATTTTCAAAAGATCCTTCTCAGTTCTGTAAAAGTTTGCTCAAAGGCAAGGGCGGACCCAGAAACTTTTTTCGGAGGGGCGCAAATCGCAGGGCTCTCACTTGGTCCCTTTTTTCCCCTAAAAGTCCGTTCTTTGGTGCCAGTTCCGTTTTAGGCTATTTTGGTCCGTATTGGTCCGTTTTCTTTTTAAATTTTAATGAAGAAGAATAATTGTGTATCGTCGGCGTCGGCCAAGAGATCTGAAATTGGCAGAATGACAGTTTTTTCATTGTTGGTTAAACCATTATCCTTAGTTCATCTTCACTTTGAAGCGGCGCACGGCTAGAGCTTACCGGGTTGCTACGATGTGACGTAGGTCGACCGACCTACGTCACATCGTAGCAATCAGTCCGGCAACACTTTTTTCCAGAACCATCCAGAACACACTAACGTTCATCTGAGGACGGTGATTGGCGGAATATGTGGCTTTGTCCCGGTACCAATATCGGATCCGTGCACGCTACATCTAGCCTTCCTTGAATTAACATGTAAGTACTACCTTGCGTTTGTCAAAAGTATTTCTTTGTAGCGCCCCCAGCACGGCGCCCGACAACCGTTCAGCAATTGGCATCCCTTTCTACCCCCTTTGCCCTGGGATGTCCAACTTTTCACTCGAAAACTTGCCATTCCCCCTGCCCCTTCCGTTACATGGATCATCGCAGTCAAAATTATCGATCCTTTTACGGGCCCCTTTACGAAACACTTTCTATTAAAATGATACCGTAACAAAAATAGGATCGATTGAAACGACCCTTAACTAAACACGATGTATAACTGTTCCTTCACAAAATTCCAAGCAAGCAATCCGACATTTATCGTAAATGAAACCCGATAAAATTTCCTTTTAAAAATAAGTTACTTTTTTCCTAATTGAATGCTTATCAGAATCAGAGTGACAGTCATCGCTTATTCATTTATCTGTTTTCTTTCGTTCGCGTAACTCAAAGAGCAGGGTTCCCATTAGAATAAAAAATTGGGTGAGATTTCTCACCCATCCAAAAATTTTGAGTGAGATTTCTGAAAGTTAGGTGAGAACATAAATATTGTTTAACATTTTATTTATTTATAGTACAATTTCAATAACACCGATTTTTCCTTTCATTAAAAAATTTTACAGCTTGATCATATGGAAAACTTTCTAAATTGATATTTCCATCTGCTATTCTAATAAGATTGCTTAAATTTGCACTTGAAAGTGCACTGAAATTTGCACTTGAATTGTTAATGGATATTCAAAGTTAATGAATATTAAAATTTATTCAAAGAATCCCATCCAGTTTAACTAAGCAAAAGAATTATGAACTATAATATTTTATCTAGTATAATAAAATTATATAAAATAACTTAATATTTATATAATATATTTATATAAATATTGAATTATATTATACTACAAAGTTGGTAAGATACAAATATGTGTGACAAAGTTAAAACAGATATAGTTAAGTTCAAATTCTTACTACAGTATAAGCTAGATTATCCGGCATTTAACCGGAAAATTTCAGCTGTTTTTTTTTTTTTTTTTTTTTTTTTTGGGGGGGGGGTGTTCTTCTTAAAAGATTGATTAACTCTTACTATGAACGACAGCTAAACTTAGAACGGAAGGGGGGGGGTCCAAATTTCAATCTGCCAGAGGTTATCAATAATTCCATGAATCCTGGTGGTATATAAAAAAAAACAAACAGATGAAATGCTCTCAAAACTCATACGATGGACATACATACAAAAACAAAACATTTTACAGCTGGCAAGCAGGAGGAGTAAAATCAACACGTCAGCTCAGCGCCGATAGCATTAATTAATATTCCCCCTCTGCATTCCGTGTTATCTCTGAACAGAAACTCAAGGGAGGGACGCTTCATTGCGGCCGCGGCACGCTCGTTATCCAACAGTAGTAGAGTAAAAACAAATTTTTGTATTTGTAAACTGGCGTTTTTAAACTTTCAAACAGCGTGCGAGAATCTCGCGCAGGTGGCGAATATTTTACAGCGCGAGAATACCTCGCGCTGTAATATTTTTTGCGCGAGACTTAAGAAATTTATGCGAGATTCTCGCGGTCTCGCACTCTAGCGGGAACCCTGTCAAAGAAGCACCTCTGGGGTGTTTATTTTCACCTAATGCAGCAACAAAAAACTAACATAACTTTCAGTTGGGGGTAAGAAAGGGATTCAAAATAATTTCACCGCCTATCCTACAATGTGGGTGTTATATTTGATAATTATTTCACAATCATAATTCTAGACTTCAGCTTTTTGGTGAAAACTGTCAATATAAATAATGGCAGCTTCTGTAGTTTATAACTGGCTGTTTTACGCACTTGCAAGTTTTTGTTTTTAATGATTGCTCAGTATCATTATAATCATTATCTGGCCTTCCTAATTCAAATTATCTATAGTTATTAAAGATATTTACAAACCATTAGAGGAATTACGGATTCATTTAGAAATGAAAAGCGCCTTTTTGCCAATTAAATTGCCCGACTTCATGACGTCCATTGATCTGAATGTATGTGTCTGACTATAAGAAATGAACGCTTAGGAATAAACTTAAACGATTTTCAGATTGCACCAAACCAGTTCTGAATATTTTCTATAGGGTACACAAAATTGCCTTTTTGCGAGAACAAAGTATCCCTATTTTTAAATCCTCCGCGGCTGCATTTGCGTACTCCATTGGTCTTTGTTCATGACGAACATTGTTAATTTTCCACGACGGACAGCTGTCATCAACTTTATGCCGGCCATAAGCCTTTATGCCGGAATAAATCTTAAAGTATTTGTTTATTTTATTTTATTTTTTGGTATTAATATAGATCACAAGAAAAGAATTTATAAATGAATGCTCGCCACTCTTCGGATTTTTGTTCTCAGAAAGAGAGCCCTTGCAAACAGTGGCGGATCCAGAAATTCTCTTTTGGGAGGGGCTAAATTTTGATAAAAGCTTATTTCACCCAAAGAAAATATACAATAAAGCAAAATTTTAGTCTAAACAAATGTAAAAAGGATTTTTACATTTGTTTGGGAGGGGCTAAGTGATTAAAAAGGATCACTTTACATATTCAAAGTGCATAATGAAGCAGAATGTTACTCTCTAGCAATCTCTTTTGGGGGGGGGCTGAAGCCCCCAAGCCCCTCCCCTGAATCCGCTACTGCTTGCAAAAACAAGCAAGTGCAGGTGTCTGCTTCAAACCGCAATCTTACGCATTGTCGTAATCCCGTTTGAAAATTTCCATAACAGATGATTACTTTTACTAATTGGTCAAGTGGTACTAGTACCCTTTATCAATGATCCAGCTCTCCCCCTCCCCGCCATGCCGACATCGATCTTGGAGTTTAGTTGACTCCTGTCAACAACATCTGTTTTAATGCCCCGTTTCTGTTTTACTTTCAATTAATATAAACTTTGGGTAAAAAAAGGAAAGAGTGGGGAAATAAACTGTGGCGACTGGTACATAAATTTGCAGTCTCCACTTTCAAAAATACAGTCCGCGAGTGGCGACCGTTAATTTTGACCTTTAATAATAAGGCCTGTGCAAAGCGGAAGTTTTTTTCTTTTTTCTTTTTCTTTTTTTTTTTTTTTTTTTTTTGAGGGGAGGGGTCGCCGATCGGCGGATTTCAGTTTTTTTAATTTTACTTTTTTTTTTTTTTAATTCTGCATATTCAGCAAATTGTGTTTGAGTTTTGTATGAGTCTACAAGAATGTAGTTTAAGCTTTGTTTAGTTATCATAAGAGCCAGGATTTCATCTAATTATGTGTGTTAGTAATCATTTCCAGAAGAATGTTAAACATTTGATTAATGAAATCTTGCAATTTTATTTCTTTGTGAACAATAAGTGTGTATTAGGGAACTGAATAAATTATGCAGTGGAACTCTCAATTTTGTATCTTTCAAAATATTCAGTTTAAAAATAATGTATGAAAATTTAAAAGTGGTTTAATGAAGTTTTATATTATTCATGTGAGAATATTTTCATTGTGTTTACTTCAGTGTAAAGGACTAAGAAGTAGGAGATGTAAAACTGAGGTTGTATTTCAGAGGAAATTTATTCCTTTAAAAATGACCGTTTATTAAATAGTTCCTTTTTGGTCCCTTTTTCTTACAGATGGTCCCTTTTCCCCTTTTTTTGATAGAAAATTTGGTGGGAGCCCTGAAATCGTAAATACTCATTTTATCTAGTGTAAAGAGCACTCAATATTGGTGAAAGCCCCATTTATCTAGTGTAAATATACTTTTCTCGGAGGGGGCACGCGCCCCCTGCGCCCTCTTCCTGGATCTGCCTTTGCTCAAAGGTACATCAACTACATCTTTTTTTCATGCCTAATTTGCATCTCCTCTGCGTCAATTATTTTGAACCTCTTCTGCGGTCAGTCAGGCAAAATTCATCGAAAATGCATTGAGTCAAGCACAATAAAATTCAAAATACTTCCTGACTTTTAAGGGATTCGAATTAAACTAAATTGTCTACCAAAGGTCCTAGTTTACTTTACTTAAATACATTTTTAGAGAGTAACAAAAGTTACTTGAATGAATTGAACATGCTTTTTTGTTTTAAATTTTGCACATGTAAAGTACTTGGTTATAAAAGTAAAAGTTCCTAGCTTATTTTTTTTAATTGTACTTAAACATTGAGGGGGAGAAAAAACAGGGTGAATTGAAATATTGTATTTTTATTCAGCAGGGGTTGATCTAGGAACTTTTCCGTAGTTCACTTTTGTGAAAATTGCTTTTTTCTTGTGAATTTCAATGCATAATTTTGCTAATTATACCAATTTTTAACAAGTTACTTTTGTTAAATAATTGAAGTATAATGCCAATAGAGGACCGTTTTAACAGATTGCATTTTTTTTCTGGGAGAGCTGTTTTAATTAGTTGTATTTTTGTGAAGGGGCCCCAAACCTCAATTTGCATTGGCATCAACTCCTGTTCATTTCTTATAACTTTATTGTACAAATAGACGTCTTTCTTTGCACCAGCTAAATTAGTGACGTGTTATGCATGATTTTGCATGTAAATGTTTTTTTATGCTAATTCATTAATATTATTTTTTTTATTTTTAGGTGATAAGAGGAATTTGCCAGTGCCCAGAGACTCATCATCATCATCTGGTGAGTACGATGCCAGTTCTACCACCCAGGTTCGACGTGCTGAACCCCCCACCATAACTCTAACCCGTCCTTCAACTTCTACTCCCCCCGGTTACACTCCCCGCCACCCTAGAGCCCCTTACAGGTTACGTTCCGCCCCTTCAACATCTGCAGGCCCCGCTCCCTCAACTTCACAGGATTTGGATTTATCCCGCCTCCACCCCTTCGTCCGCCGTGACCGTCCACCATCCCCACCTCGCCGCAGCCGTACACGTTCTCGATCCCCTATTTCCCGGTCCCCTTCTCCACCAATCCGTCCCCTCCCCTCCTCCCCCCCTTCCTCTCCTTCTCTTCCTCCTTCTCCCCCGGCCTCACCGCCACCAGACTTTCCAATCCCCGCCCCCGTGCCGGGACTGCGCCGGTCTCAGCGGAAACGCTTCCGGCCGCAGGAGTTCTGGCGCGGGGAACGCCTGCGTTATGGCGTTCGAGAGGTCGACGGGCAACGGGTGCCCGTCGTCCTCGAGAAGGTCAATCCCCCAATCCTGCCCCAGAGGAGGAGGACCAGAGCTGCTGCTCGTACAACTGTCACTGAACCTGGGTATGTTGTGCCCGCCGACGGCCGGATCAACGGCCGGGTTGCGTACAGGCGCAAGGAGACGGCAAGGTCCACAGTGACTCCAACGTCCGTGGACTTGCTGGAGGTAATGACCGAGAAACCCTGGGCCACAGCCAGCAATCAAATTGCTATTAGCTGTGTGGCTGGCAGGGTTGAGGTGTCCATTAGGCAGCGTCGACGACCGGGGATTAATTCCCGTATTTTGACCCAAGGTGGTGCGTGTGTCGTGGAGAGGAACCAGGAGTATATGATTAGAAACGTTCGCCCCAGGGTGAAGGCCTTTGTTTCTGTTGTCAATATTTCTCCTTAAGTTCTTTTTATTTATTTTTGTAGTTTTTTTTGTTTGTATGTACATTTTTTTTATACTTTTTCTTTCAGTTTTCTAAAAATTAAATTATTTTTCATTTAGCCTTCACCCTTAACTTTTAACTTTTTTTTTTTTCTTTTGTTGTTGTTTAAGTCATAGCGTTTCTTCTCATGTACTCTTGGAGCCTCTTCCTGAGATGCCCAGCCGCCTTGGGTGGGTTGTCGACAAAGTCTAATGGGTGCCTCGACCGATTGCTGGTTGTGTCTCGGGTGGATCGCGAGCCTCAGCAGCACGGGGGTGTGTTGCTTCTCTGCGTTCCTGTGCGTAGTCCAATAGGTTGATCCTGCCGCCTGCGCTCACAATGTGCCTGGGTTCGATTCAGGTGGCATGTACGTAGCTAGCGCTGGTTCTCTTCCTCGTAGAATGCTTCCACGAACTTCGAATGAAAGTGAACACTTTTATAAAGGAAGCAGGGGCAGCAATAAAGTGTTTAATTTGAGATACGCAATTGGATGATGGAATGAGAAACGCAATTGGATTGAATTTGGCTGAAATCCAGATTTTTAGGTTAAATGTACATTCTAGTGGGGATGACCTTCTCTGAACTTCCTTCATGTACGGTCACATTGAAAGTTGCATGAAAATTTTACTTTGAAAACAAATTTGAATTATTTGCTCATTTCCAAAACGCTTAGAGCATTTATGAGTTTTTCCTCGGAAAATACTTTTTGAATTTGAAAATTTGTAAGGATTATATATTTTTCAGATATGACTTTGTTGAGGCTACAAGCTCCGTCCAGAATTCCTGAAAGCGTGGTCCCTTTACTCCCAATAAATTCTCAAAATTCTACACTCATGCAAATCTGCTCATTGCGTTCATTATTCCTTTCATTAGGCTTGCCAGATTTCTGAAATATTCAACCAGGACACCAAAATGGCCTCTAGCATTAGATATTCAAGGGTACACTGCACACCCTTAGTGGGTTTTTAGTGTTTTAAAGAGGGTTACTGATTAGGAACCTAAACCAGGTGTAGTAATATAAATGACACTAGCATATAAATTTAAACAATTTATTTGTTACTTGTTAATACTTATAAATTATTTAAGTAAAAGAAGAAACACTTTGAATGCGTAATAAAAATTTGAACAATATGCACATGTACTTTTTTAGAAAGCCTTGCCTTGTTTTTAATTTTGTTGAAATCTTCCCAAGCTAGTGCGATATTAATTTTACAAGCCTTTAACCGTAGATTCCTTTATCAAACCCCTATCGCAGTTTGTGTTGTTCATCAAAGAAAATTCTATCAAATGGTGCTGATGTGCCTGGTAAGCAGAAGGCATACACACAATCTTAATCAGGTTGGGGCTGCTATGTCCTTTACAGTTAATTATTTTTAGACTTTTTTGTTCATCTACAACCAAATTTAATTTTTCAAAAAGTAAATTTTGTTTAAATCTTAAAGTCATGTATGCTTCAATTTTTTATAAAGTGGTCACAAAATTGAATGTTTACCAGAGGCAGGGTAAATACCCATTTTTAAAAACCTTACCTACTGGGTATATACCTAACCAAAATCTATAGCAGGAAATTCTCACTCATTTTTAAGTCACTCATATTCCAGGAAAGGATGAGAAATTCTCAACCATTTCCCCCCCTTTAATGAAAACCCTGCTCTTGCTAACTTGAGAAGATATGAAAGCCATTTCAAAAGTGAAATTTTGGTTTACTTATACACTTTGAAAAGGTTAAAAAAAAATATTTTTAATAACTTAGCCCCTCCCAAAACTGTTCACATTGCTTTATACTAAAATTTTGCTTTATTGTATGATTTGTTTGAGGGCAACCATCAAATGGCATAATATTTAGTGATCAATTCTTGTTTTTGAATTTTGTAGAAAATTTACTAATGGAGCTAGAACAATTTTTTAAAATTTAAAATATTTGTATTCTTTGCATATCTTGTACTATACTTTAAAATTATTTAATAAATTAGCACATACATTTTGATTTCTGTTTAATATTTCACATAAAATCTTTATTTTTTTCCAAGCCAAGTGGTGCAGCCTTAGTAAAACAGCCTTAAATTGTAATCACTTAAAAAAGACATTATCTCATAGTCTTGTGGGTGTCAGTAAGTACTGACACATCCATTCCTCCCAGCATTAAAAAGGCCATTATATAAAAGAAATCCCCCTTGCAAGGACGTATTCAAGGAGAGGGTCTAGGGTGTCTGTACACCCTGCAAAATTTCAATGTTTATTAACAATATATATATATATATTTTCAAAAACTTTTGCCTTTTTCACTCTTTGGACCCACTCTAATTTTTTCTAGATATGTCCTTTTCATATTGGTATATACATGCATAGATATGCATTATTTTATCCTAATTGTTAAATTAAAAAGTAAAAAAAATGAAATGATTTAATCTGATTGTGTTTACAATTTATATTGAAAAAATATGTTATTTAATGAATCATTCTATTGAATATTCTTATATTTAATTATAAATATTTAGTTAATCTGCTGTTCATTTTTGTGAATATATTGTTACAGTATCCTCCTTTGGGTTGCCAACTGTCCTGCTTCTAGGACTTTTGAACACATCGCGTGGAAGGTTTGCATTGTGAAATATGATGTTTAGTTATATTCTCTAGACTTTGTACTCATTTTAATTAATTTGACATGTTTATTATTCAAGCATGCTAGTTAGATGAGTGAAATTGATTTTCGACACACGCAAACATACGATTATGACATTGACATGATCTTTTGGGGGGACTCATTACATTATTTGAAATACACGACTATAAATTATTTAAGTATTTCTTCGCAAGTGTTTCTTCTTCTATAATTACTCACTGGAGATTAGCATTTCCACACCAGGTGCTCAATAAACCTCCAACTGCATGTCATGTCATATCATGCCTCGCAGACCTCTCGCTAGAAAGTCTGGATGCAACTTCTATCTCTGTACACACAAATAGTGAGCTCCTAATATCCTGCGTATTTCAGATGGCTCTGGTTGGAGGGTGGAGGTATAAAAAAAAAATTGTAATATACACCCCCGACCACTTGTATTGAGAATTTTATTTTCATGAAGGCCAAAACTTTTGAAGAGTTGGAGACAGTTTTTTCTCCACTGGTCGGACTGAGCAACCCGTAAGAAGCCCGTTTCGGGGGGACGACGGGTCAGTCTTCTGATCTTATCTGACTTCTATTACCAATTTCTTTTTGTATATTTTTGACTTTGAGATTGACATGATCTTTTGCCCAGTCTTTCGGGTGACAAATTACATTATTTGAAATACACCCCTATAATTACTCGCTGGAGATTAGGATTTCCACACCAGGTGCTCAATAAACCTCAAACTGCATGTCATGTACTGCCTCGCAGACCTCTCGCTAGAAAGTCTGGATGCAACTTCTATCTCTGTACACACAAATAGTGAGCTCCTAATATCCTGCGTATTTCAGATGGCTCTGGTTGGAGGGTGGAGGTATAAAAAAAAATTTGTAATGTACACCCCCGACCACTTGTATTGAGAATTTTATTTTCATGAAGGCCAAAACTTTTGAAGAGTTGGAGACAGTTTTTTCTCCACTGGTCGGACTGAGCAACCCGTAAGAAGCCCGTTTCGGGGGGACGACGGGTCAGTCTTCTGATCTTATCTGACTTCTATTACCAATTTCTTTTTGTATATTTTTGACTTTGAGATTGACATGATCTTTTGCCCAGTCTTTCGGGTGACAAATTACATTATTTGAAATACACCCCTATAATTACTCACTGGAGATTAGCATTTCCACACCAGGTGCTCAATAAACCTCAAACTGCATGTCATGTACTGCCTCGCAGACCTCTCGCTAGAAAGTCTGGATGCAACTTCTATCTCTGTACACACAAATAGTGAGCTCCTAATATCCTGCGTATTTCAGATGGCTCTGGTTGGAGGGTGGAGGTATAAAAAAAAAATTGTAATATACACCCCCGACCACTTGTATTGAGAATTTTATTTTCATGAAGGCCAAAACTTTTGAAGAGTTGGAGACAGTTTTTTCTCCACTGGTCGGACTGAGCAACCCGTAAGAAGCCCGTTTCGGGGGGACGACGGGTCAGTCTTCTGATCTTATCCGACTTCTATTACCAATTTCTTTTTGTATATTTTTGACTTTGAGATTGACATGATCTTTTGCCCAGTCTTTCGGGTGACAAATTACATTATTTGAAATACACCCCTATAATTACTCACTGGAGATTAGCATTTCCACACCAGGTGCTCAATAAACCTCAAACTGCATGTCATGTCATGCCTCGCAGACCTCTCGCTAGAAAGTCTGGAGGCGACTTCTATCTCTGTACACACAAATAGTGAGCTCCTAATATCCTGCGTATTTCAGATGGCTCTGGTTGGAGGGTGGAGGTATAAAAAAAAAATTGTAATGTACACCCCCGACCACTTGTATTGAGAATTTTATTTTCATGAAGGCCAAAACTTTTGAAGAGTTGGAGACAGTTTTTTCTCCACTGGTCGGACTGAGCAACCCGTAAGAAGCCCGTTTCGGGGGGACGACGGGTCAGTCTTCTGATCTTATCTGACTTCTATTACCAATTTCTTTTTGTATATTTTTGACATTGACATGATCTTTTGCCCAGTCTTTCGGGTGACAAATTACATTATTTGAAATACACCCCTATAATTACTCACTGGAGATTAGCATTTCCACACCAGGTGCTCAATAAACCTCAAACTGCATGTCATGTACTGCCTCGCAGACCTCTCGCTAGAAAGTCTGGAGGCGACTTCTATCTCTGTACACACAAATAGTGAGCTCCTAATATCCTGCGTATTTCAGATGGCTCTGGTTGGAGGGTGGAGGTATAAAAAAAAATTTGTAATGTACACCCCCGACCACTTGTATTGAGAATTTTATTTTCATGAAGGCCAAAACTTTTGAAGAGTTGGAGACAGTTTTTTCTCCACTGGTCGGACTGAGCAACCCGTAAGAAGCCCGTTTCGGGGGGACGACGGGTCAGTCTTCTGATCTTATCTGACTTCTATTACCAATTTCTTTTTGTATATTTTTGACATTGACATGATCTTTTGCCCAGTCTTTCGGGCGACAAATTACATTATTTGAAATACACCCCTATAATTACTCACTGGAGATTAGCATTTCCACACCAGGTGCTCAATAAACCTCAAACTGCATGTCATGTCATGCCTCGCAGACCTCTCGCTAGAAAGTCTGGAGGTGACTTCTATCTCTGTACACACAAATAGTGAGCTCCTAATATCCTGCGTATTTCAGATGGCTCTGGTTGGAGGGTGGAGGTATAAAAAAAAAATTGTAATGTACACCCCCGACCACTTGTATTGAGAATTTTATTTTCATGAAGGCCAAAACTTTTGAAGAGTTGGAGACAGTTTTTTCTCCACTGGTCGGACTGAGCAACCCGTAAGAAGCCCGTTTCGGGGGGACGACGGGTCAGTCTTCTGATCTTATCTGACTTCTATTACCAATTTCTTTTTGTATATTTTTGACATTGACATGATCTTTTGCCCAGTCTTTCGGGCGACAAATTACATTATTTGAAATACACCCCTATAATTACTCACTGGAGATAAGCATTTCCACACCAGGTGCTCAATAAACCTCAAACTGCATGTCATGTCATGCCTCGCAGACCTCTCGCTAGAAAATCTGGAGGCGACTTCTATCTCTGTACACACAAATAGTGAGCTCCTAATATCCTGCGTATTTCAGATGGCTCTGGTTGGAGGGTGGAGGTATAAAAAAAAATTTGTAATGTACACCCCCGACCACTTGTATTGAGAATTTTATTTTCATGAAGGCCAAAACTTTTGAAGAGTTGGAGACAGTTTTTTCTCCACTGGTCGGACTGAGCAACCCGTAAGAAGCCCGTTTCGGGGGGACGACGGGTCAGTCTTCTGATCTTATCTGACTTCTATTACCAATTTCTTTTTGTATATTTTTGACATTGACATGATCTTTTGCCCAGTCTTTCGGGCGACAAATTACATTATTTGAAATACACCCCTATAATTACTCACTGGAGATTAGCATTTCCACACCAGGTGCTCAATAAACCTCAAACTGCATGTCATGTCATGCCTCGCAGACCTCTCGCTAGAAAGTCTGGAGGCGACTTCTATCTCTGTACACACAAATAGTGAGCTCCTAATATCCTGCGTATTTCAGATGGCTCTGGTTGGAGGGTGGAGGTATAAAAAAAAATTTGTAATGTACACCCCGACCACTTATGAGATATTTCTGAGCCAACTTGAGAGTTGGAGAAGTTTTTCTCATGTCGATGAGCACCGAGAGCCCGGGGAGAGGTCATTATCTACTTTCTGACAATTTTTGATAGATTCGGATGAGGCAGGATTGTTGTTGGAAGTCGTATGCAGCACCGAACTCTCATTGATCAGCTTGCAATTTTATTTCAAAGATGAATGCGGCAAAGTTTTGGCCGGGTTTTTACATCATGTTGTAAACAAATGCTGCAAGCATGAAATTACAAAGAAAGTCCCTTGAATCTGGGTATAAAAGTTGGCAACCTTAGTTCATGTGCAGTGACTACATTTTTTCTAAACTGCAAAAGGATTTGAAGAAAAAAAGTTTAGGGGGGGGGGGGGGAATAAAATAAATAAATAGAGTAGAAAAGAAAAAAGAAAAATTGTAAGCACAGTCAGTCATTTAATTTGAATTATGGATTAATTGAATTCGAAATTTAATCAGAATGGTATAGTAAAAAGTAAGGAAAAGAGTTAATATTTTTTCCTTTTATATATAATTTTTATTGGAAAAAAGTTTCTATATATTATTCTTTCTATAAATAAATATGAAATTCGAATATCATGCTAAAATGCATATCTATCCAGTTTTATACTAATCGCGAAGAAATAGTCCCTTCTCCATTCTTCATTTTTCTTTGTTTCATTGTTTTTAAACTCTTTGATATTAATCTAGTAGCAAAGAGTATAAAAATAATATATTTTAAGTATAATTAGTTAAGGATTTTGTCCATGTGCTTTTACTCACTCCTATCCACAGGCTATTTTTGTCATAGTGAAATAGGGCTGGCAGATTTTACTAGGGGAAAAGGAAGAATTAGGTGAAATATTTTTAGAAGTCAAAATGTAAAGTTAAAGATCCTGCTCAGGCCATTCCTGGAAAGTCTGGAATATTTTATATTTTTAAAGCCCCACTTTTCCAAAAATCCTGGAAAAATTAAAGAAAAACCCAACTGGGTTATATCAAAATCTCGACTTTAATATGTTTGATACTGACAAAAAAAAAATTAGTTTTCTTTCCAATCTTAAAAAAAGGATTGAAACTAAAAACTTGTGCTAAATTCTTTTTTTCTGTAACTTATGACTAGGTATGAAAAGGGGGTATGGGGTAAGTGTATACCAACATATTATAAAACCCGGCTTTTTATGTCGTTAACTAATATAGAAGGCTATGGTTTGTTTGGATTTTTTTTAGGGGGGCGGAATTTGACAATTGTGAAAATATAAAATAAAGCAAAATTTTAGTCATAACCAGTATAAAATTATTTGGGAGGGGATAATTTATTAAAAAAGGTTAATTTTATCCATCCAAAGTGTATAATAAAGCAGAATGTTACACTTTAACAATTAGAGGAAGCTGAAACTCTCCATCCCCTTCTCTGGATCCACAACTGGCTAATCAAGTGGTCAGTCACAAATTTCATTGCCTCCAATCCCATTTAACATCTGTGATCCTTTTGTTATCACTTTGATTTTACAAATCTAGTAATTCTGTAAATTTCCTTATTTGCATCCATGATGGTGATGCTTCTTTCCTTCAAAGACTCAGAGGGAACAGAAAGGGCAGGGTTGGATACAATAGTATCCATATAGTAATTGTTAGAATATTGTTAGTGCAAGCAGACTATACACAATATTTGTTTTCTAAAACTCCCAAAACCCAGTGGGCTGGTTTTATTCTGAAAAAATCCAGGCATTTACCCTGCCAGTCGAGAAAGTGTGATATAGCCCTGCTGTTTGATAGAAAGAAGAAAGAGAAAAAAAAAATCGTCGGTTAGTATGCTTTAGGATGTAAATTTCAGAATAATTTTTTCTTATATTTTTTAAAATGTCTTATCAAAAGTTTTTATTCACAACTCAACATTAGTTTGTTTCAATTCAGTTACTTTTTTAATATTAAAATTATTACTTGTGGTTTATATTTTCATCCATAATTGATTATTTCAATTGATGTGAATATTTTTTATTTATAACCATTTTTTTAATTAGTTGCTTTAAGTAGTGTTTAGTTGTAAGGTTCTTTATTTGAAAGTGCTGCTTCCACCATCCATAAATGCCCTTAATATTTTTAAGGCGGAGGGGCATACTTCAAAAAAGTCTTCTAGAGAATGGACGAATTTCACACTTGTAATAATTTGAGTTCAGATTTCAATTTGGGATACACTTTTGTTAAATCATAACGCAATATACTAAATGCCCTGGAGGGGCAAGTACCCTATCTCCCCCTTTTATGGGCGCCCATGGCCACCATCCTTAAAATATCCTAAAAGGAACAGGGTTTTTAACTACCCTGTCACGTTTTCCTTTTAGTTGAGTTCGAAGAAAGGAGAAGTAATGCAACAACAAAAAAATTACGCAGTGAGCAGTGCCGGTCCTAGATATTTTTCTAAGTAGTGCAAAATACAAAAATGTGTCCCCTTCCCTCTTCCCACATGCAGCTAGAAATACTAATTATTAAACTTGCATTATAAAGTAAGGTATTTTAGCATTCCCATAGATATGGCGTCTCTGCATTGGTCACACGAGACTCTCCCAAAGACACCTACCTACTCCTCGGTGAACCTGCTCCAGAGTGTTCATATTCTAATACTCACCTTACCATTCGTCACATTTTAACCTCTTGCACAGCTTTTAATAAATTTTACCAAGCCTATTTTAAGTGTACTTATCCCAGTCTTGACGATATATTGGGTGAAACCCCACATTATAATCTCTTTACTTTCCTTCAACGTATTAATTTTCTTCATCTGTTGTGAAGTGTGTGCTCCTGACATATATCTGGATGGGAGCCCCCATCCAGACGACTCTTTTATCTACATTTTACCTTTCTACAATTTGCTTTTATCGTTTTTAGCTTTTATGGATTTTAGCTCTACTTGTTTTATACAACACTTTTTACCTGTAAAAGCCTTATTTTTAATATTTTACACCATGTATTTAATATTTTACACACTGTCTTGTGCAGCATGTCCTTCTTGGACCTTGTGCCATTAAACATCAACCAACCAACCCATAGATATGGGGCCCAATGCAGTTGCACAGTTAGCTCCATGCTAGGACCGGCACCGAAAGTGAGGATTAAAACCCTGAGCTAAATCAAAGGAAAGTCTGGTTTCCCTGTATTCCTTTTATGTTTTTTAAAGGGTGATTCGTGGCTGCATCAGTTTTGCTAAAAAATTGAAACATTCAATTAAAAAAATATTTCAAAGTTGTTTTTAAAATCAATTGTTTTTAATCAAATGTTTTTAAAAATGTTTTTAAATTAAAATTTTTAATAACTATGGGTTTGTTAAAAACCCATAGTTATGGTTTGTTTATGGTTATGGAATATGTTTAAATATTTAATGTCTAAAATTGTTTTAAAATCAATGTTTTAATGAAATTTTTAAAATTATTTTTAATAAGGTTTAAAATACTTGAACTCCCCTCCTCTAAAAGGAAAGTTAATATGCTCCTGTATCTCTTCTATTAACACCTTGTCCATTTAAAATGTTTCTCGAGCCACAGAATGAATCACCCTTTACTCCCCCACCCCCACCCCCCCCCTGGGTCTAGCAGATGTATTTTATGCAGGGTGTCTACCGTAAATGCAGATCACTTTTGCAATTTTTAAAATGAAATTATTAAACTGTGGCAGTTTGCCAATCCAGTACCACGAGCCCATTGATTCTGTTTATTTCGCATTTAGTGGAATGCGAGGCCAAAGAAGTGTATTGGAAATTTCACTTCTTATTGAAACAGGTCTCCATGCATGGCAAACAAGTTGGTAGACACCCTGTTATCTTTTTAATTTTTTTTTTTTTTAAACCTGTCCATATTTTTCAATAGCCCTATCCTGATAATTATTTTTAAACCTGTCCATATTTTTCAATAGCCCTATCCAGATAATTATTTCAAACCTGTCCATATTTTTCAATAGCCCTATCCAGATGATCATTTTCAAACCTGTCCATATTTTTCAATAGCCCTATCCAGATAATTATTTTCAAACCTGTCCATATTTTTCAATAGCCCTATCCAGATAATTATTTTCAAACCTGTCCATATTTTTCAATAGCCCTATCCAGATAATTATTTTTAAACCTGTCCATATTTTTCAATAGCCCTATCCAGATAATTTATTTTAAACCTGTCCATATTTTTCAATAGCCCTATCCAGATAATTATTTTTATGTTTCTACAGCCACTTAACAGTTTTGTTTTATAGACTGTATGCAAACACGTGACTAAATGTTATTTTTATCATCTGCGACACCTGACTTGGTGAACAAGTTTCTGAATTGTCAAAGCAGCCTGCTACAATGTTTTTAATATTCAAAATTTTAAGTGTTTTTAATATTCAAAATTTTAAAATGTTTTTAATCTTCAAATTTTAAAATGTTTTTAATCTTCAAATTTTAAAATGTTTTTAATCTTCAAATTTTAAAATGTTTTAATCTTCAAATTTTAAAATGTTTTTAATCTTCATAATTTTAAAATTTTTTTAATGTTCAAATTTTTAAATATGATGTCACATGCATACTGGAACCATAAGAAATTATTTATTGCTGCACCCCTGTTCCCCCATTTTTTTCATTTCGATTTCTTTGATTTTAAATCTACAAAATTTAACTCAATATACTAAAAAAACTGGATGCATCATTATATGGTTTTAACTCATTGTCTGGTGCAGCATGTCCTTTTAGGACCTTGTGCCAATAAACACCAACAAACCAACCAATATACTAAAAAAGCAGTAAAAGCAAAATATTTTATTTGCCATCAACCAAGAGTGGGGAGACAACTAGCAAAATGTGGCATTTATCCAATCAGCCTTGTTTTTCAGGGTAAAGCAGTAATGGTGTTCCAACAGAACTGTTAAGTGGTTTTTTTTTTTTAGGGGGTTCAGCTGATGGTACTTACATATTAGCCCATCAACTGCTTAGAAGATAGCTCTTTATTGGTATAAAAAGAGGAATATTTAAAATTATACCTCTTAAAATGCGCATCATGTTTTTTAAATTAAAATGTCTTTTTAAAACTAAATGTTTAAAAATGTTTTAATCAAATTTTTAAAAATGGTCAAATTTTAAATGTTTCTAATGCTCAAATTTTTAAGTGTTTTTAATGCTCAAAATTTTAAGCAGTTTTTAATATTCAAATTTTTAAATGTATATAATGCTTGAAATTTTTAGATGTATATAATGCTTGAAATTTTTAGATGTATATAATGCTTGTAATTTTTAGATGTATATAGATGTATATAATGCTTGAAATTTTTAGATGTATATAATGCTTAAAATTTTTAGATGTATATAATGATTAAAATTTTTAGATGTATATAACGATTAAAATTTTTAGATGTATATAACGATTAAAATTTTTAGATGTATATAACGATTAAAATTTTTAGATGTATATAATGTTCAAAATTTTTAGATGTATATAATGCTCAAAATTTTTAGATGTATATAATGCTCAAAATTTTTAAATGTATATAATATTCAAAATTTTTAAATGTATATAATATTCAAAATTTTTAAATGTATATAAGTATATAATATTCAAATTTTTAAATAGTTTTAATGTTCAAAATTTTAATGGTTATAGTGTTCAAAATTTTTAAATGGCTTTAATATTCAAATTTTTAAATGGATTTTAAGAATTATTTTGTAAAATTTTCATATTGTAGTATTATGCACAATAGTAATTATGTGCATTAGAGTAAAAGAGTGTTTGCTGTTTAATAAAGGATAGATGCGCTAATATGTAAGTACCATCTTTTTCTGTTTTTGTTTTCCCATTTTTTTTTTTTTCTGTTGAACCTGGTCTCCCCCCTCTCCACACTCCTGGCATCTCATTAATGTAATAGCATGATAAAATAAAAAGGCTATTACTTGTGTGAAAAGATCTTTTTTTAATTATTTATGTAGTTATTTATTTTTTAATTTTTGTATTATTTATTTATTCATTCATTTATTTTGATAGAGAAAAAAAGCCTCTATCAGGAGTGCAAGCTGCACTCTTTATTTAATTTATAGAGATAGGATATCTCTCATTAGTGCAAGTAGCACTAGTCTTGGTTTTATATTTTAATGATTTCTTTTGTGCTTTTTCATTTCATTAATTATAATTTGACAGTAGGCTAAGGGAATCTGTCACTAAACAAAACTCCCCATTATTATGTTTTCTTTTCACCCAAGCAATAACCTTTTTATTTGATCTAGTCTTGGTTTTATATTTTAATGATTTCTTTTGTGGTTTTTCATTACATTAATTATAATTTGACAGTAGGCTAAGGGAATCTGTCACTAAACAAAACTCCCCATTATTATTATGTTTTCTTTTCACCCAAGCAATAACCTTTTTATTTGATCTAGTCTTGGTTTTATATTTTAATGATTTCTTTTGTGGTTTTTCATTACATTAATTATAATTTGACAGTAGGCTAAGGGAATCTGTCACTAAACAAAACTCCCCATTATTATGTTTTCTTTTCACCCAAGCAATAACCTTTTTATTGAATCATGGCCAATTTTTGTATATTATGCAATTTTTGAATTTCACCTTTCAACCATTGGCCAAATCCTAAAGGTCTGGAGTTTAGGTGGTTTTCTCCAGATGTTATGTAAACATATTCATTACCTTGCCACTATCTGGCAACCCTTAAAAAGTGATTTGTCATCAGACCCAGATAATGAAGACAAATGCCGTTCGCAGAAAATTTACAAACTTTGCAGACAGCTTTGATTTTTTTTTTCCAGATTTTTTTTTATTATAACAAAAAGTGTGCAAATAAAATAATGAAGATATAATCTGTCAGCGTAAAAAAACAGTAAATAAATCATATTTGAATTTACAAAATAATCAACATCAGTATGAACTTTAAGTAGAATGCTATTTTTAAGTTATGTTTAGCTGTTGGCCGCAATATAGGACTCAGAATGCAAACAGCTTTTCTTTAGCAGAAAATTTTTAAGAAAATATTCGAGTTTACAGACAGTTTAAATCTTTATTTAGGTCTGTTTGCAATGTAGAGAACTCCTTGTCTTAATAGCTTCAAATCTTACCAGTATGTTTTAATGGGGGAATAGAGTAGTCACTTTTTTTCTCCCATAACATGTTATTGAGGCCAAAAAAATGTGTATCCAATTCTAATCTGGCAGTGGCCAGGCAAGCCTTTTTCTCTTTTCAGACTAAGAAATCCCAGTAGTGCCATCACTTGAGTAGCTATTTTTACTGGTTGACTGAACTGGTTTTCAGTGAGGTAAGTGAATATTAAACAAATTGCCATAGAAACACATGCTAATAAATCACATTAACCTTTAAAAATGAGAAATTATTAAATAAGATTTACATGTCTTTCAAGGGAACAATCTAAAACAATGTAGAAATGAAGATGCATAACTATAAACAACTTATATTACATTATAGGTCTAACACTAGCAGGGTGTTAAAAAAAAAAAAAAAAAAAAAAAAATCAACCAGATTTGTATTAATTGAAACAGATTTTTTTAGATAGTCAGATTAAAAAAAATTAGACAGCTTAAATAAATTTAATGATTTTATACAAAGAGTGTAGACAACAAAGTATCTAGTTGTGTATAGTATATGTTCATAAATAAAATATTGCTTTGGTATGCAAATTAAAAAATTTGTCCCAAGTGGATTATATTGGAAGCATAGCAAAATTGAGTGATTTTATGATGACTTACTTTTACAAATTTAAAAGTGAAGCTTTCAGAAATAAAACTTTATGTAATTCACATGTAATAATTGCATTATTCACAACCCCTTTCAGCTTTGGATTTCTGAGGCCCAAAATGTATGATTCGGTATCTAGGGCTACAAGTAATGTGTTCTTTAAAGTAATTTAGTCTTAAAAACAATATAATAAGACTAATTGGATGGATGTAATGACACAATTCCAAATGTCTATAGGTTTCTTAGCAAATTAAATTTCTTGAAAATATGATGGCACAGATATCAAGGGCATTCACAGGATTTTTTTCCAGAGGGTTGCACCCAAGATCTGGTGTCTCTGAATTAATGGGCCATTGCTTGTTTTTTAATGTCTCCGTTAAGCCTTGATGCTTGTGTAACACTGTCAATTTCTTTTTCTTTTTTTAAACAGCCTTTTATTTAATTAAGCCAACTTTTCGGTTTGTCCAATTGAAAATAACAATTATTTTTCAACATAACCTTAGTACTTGAAAAAATGAAAATTTGATAGTTCATTTGGAAACTCAACTGTTAACAAGCTTTTCCACTGGCAAACGTACCCAAATTTTAAAAATTTAAGAAGGAAATCTCCTGATTTTGAAGTAAAAATCTCAAATCTTTTAATCTAATTTTTTTGTGCTTGCTTTCATTCACTACACATATAATTCAACATAATTGTTTGTATCTTTTCATAAATATTATGTGAAAGCATACGAAGCTAAATAAAGTCTTAAATTAATTAAAAATTATAGGAAATGTCTTTGAACTTCCCAGTAAAATGCAACTTATGAATGACTTTAACATTTACATAGAAGGATGAAAAAACAGATTAGAATGTTAGTAATTATGTGGATGATGAAAATATTTTTTTCCCTTGTGTTAATCTTAATCAGTGGGGAATTTCACTACTTTGTTCTGAGGAAGCCAATATCGTCTTTAAAGAAAAAAAATAATAAAGGGTGGTTGGAAGAATAGTTTTATTCATAGCATTAATCAAAGTTTTTGATATTGTATCTTGGCAATACATAGTTTGACACTATCAGTGTTGTTTTTAAACATTTTTATTATTGTAAATCAAGTTTTAGTATGTGTGGTACATATGTTGAGGTCATGGGTGCAAATAGGATCTAAATATTTATTGGCACTGAAAAAAATTTGGTGGCACCAAATTTTTCTTATCTTCCAAAATTGCAGAAACAAATGTAAGGTTAGAAATTGTTCTTCGTTTTAATTATCAATAACCCTGCTTAAGCATTGTTGCAATACTTAAAAAATTAGTTAATTGCTTTACATGCAGAAAAACCAGAATGTCTCTTATTGTACATGAGTCATTTAAGTAATGTTTTATTAAAATCTGTTTGTTTTAATACAGTTTCATAATACTGTAATTGGCTTTCATTACTCAAAAAGGTATTAACCATTTAATTTTTGCTTAAATTTAATAAACTCAAAATCGGGGTATCGCATCGGGGTGCCGTCTTTTAAAGGGTGTCATTTCGAACTCAAAAACTAAGTAGAGCATAAAATGGGACAGTTTTTTAATATTAGCAGGAGGTGCCACTTACTCTAGAAACGCACCTGCTTGTAACCATCTTAATTTTAAATTCCATTCAGAATCGGAGATTTCAGTGCCATGGAAGCCGGTGAGAAACAGGATTTATTAAGATGACGAACCAACTAGTTGCTGGAGGCGGCTATAATAATCGTATAATAACAATGGAAGATGGATTGTACAAAAGCAAAACAAACTAAGAAATAAGCAAAAATTAACTGTCACATGATTATAGCACAGAAGTGCCTAATAACTTGTATCATTTATTGAACTTGGATTGTTTTTAGCCATGTCTGAAAACAATTTAAATTTTAATAGCCTAACATTCATGTTGCTCAAATTTTTGTCAGCTTTCAACATTTTACTTTCTACAAAATTTAGTTTTTAAGTATTTAATCATTGGTAGTTTAGTTATGTCACTCTAATTTGTGATTGATCCGTATTGTTTTAGAAAAATTCTAAAGTAAAAAGTTCGTGATACATTTTCCTTTTTTTAAAGAGTGTATGGATGGTTCTGGTCTGTATGCAATTTTACTTACATCTTTGTGTTAGTTATCGTTAGTCTTTTTTGCAGGCCACAAAATGGCAGTGACACCAGAACAGCTATAGGCCTATAGATGGGAAAGAGAAAAAGATGAAAGGAATTGTCCTTTGGTGAAGAACTAGAAACAATGTTTCCTCCACGGTACAAACTTCTGCACCCTCCTGCAGGCTACATGCCAATTCCTACACAGGCTCGGCTCGTAAATTGACTTCCACTCCTACCCCTCTTGGAGGCACATCTGGATTCTTCTTTCAGAAGGAAGACCCAGTCAGTCATGGACTTAAAGCCAAAAGGAAACTTGCCTCTTCTTAAACCTGGAGATATCAAAATACTGATTAAGTTGCTGGTAAGTAGCGTATATTGTTAATGTTTGTTGTGATGCAGACAGTATGTCAGACCTGCGTGTATAGTGTGAAGAGACTTTTTAGGAGAGCGAGACATGGAATGTGAAAGTTAAAACTGAGAGCAGCAAGAAAAGAGGCAATGAAAGGCACTTAAAAAAAAATTGAAGCACGGAGGTTAAAAAGAAAGAATTCTTGGTGGGAGGGGGGGGAGATTCTAAGAGAAAAAAAGAATATAAGGATCTCCAAAAATAAATAAAACCAAAGCGCAAGTTTAGTTTCTATAAATGTCCTGGGCTTAATTCTCTTGCTTAATGTTCCCCCTGGTTGCCAAGAACACAGCAAGACCAAACTCCACCAAGATAAACATGCTTACTAATTAAGGTGATGACAAGTCTCTCTCCATCATTGTTAGTTATTCTAGAAAAGAGCATTATTGGTGCTTTCCAAATAGTGAATCTTCTAGCGTCAACCTTATCATGTGTCATTGTTGGCCTGTAGACAGTGTGTGTCAGGAATGAGGTTTTTCTTCAACAAATCTGAAGTCTGCTTTATAAGAATATATGCCAAGAAAGAAACTAAGCCTTGTTTTACTGAACTCAAATTTCAAATAACTACATGGAAACATTGTATACCTCAATGCTGCATTAAACTAACATTAGTTTGGGCAGATTGTCGTTTGAAATTACTGTGGGTAACCAAAGTATTTTCTGCAGTCGACTTCTTTTTAATAGATGATTGTATTTAGGCACTTCATATGCACTTTTTTAAACTATTTTAATAAATAACTTTTATGAAAATGAGTGAATTAAAACTTTTACAAAAAGATTACCTTTTAATTTAATTCTAGCCTATTAAAAGCAATTATGAAATACCTAAAAATGGGGTAAATTTTTGTTTTGCATGTAACTGTTCCTGCAAAAAACGCTGATCCTGGGATTTTCAACTTTGAGGCGCATTCCAAAGCATGATGTTAAACCAAATATATGATAAGAGCTGTGCATAAATGTATATCTACTGTGATTAAATTAAATACTGAAAAGTTAATTCAAAAGCCTTAAATAAACATGCAGCAAAATTATGTATGGTTAGAAATGCGGAAAAATGCACCGATGTTTAAAAATATGTGTAGTTATATATATGAGAATGTTTAGATCAGTGATTGACAGCCAACGATTTCTTCAGGTATATTATGCATTAGCATCTAATGCATGTGGGCAATATCTGGATATGCAAATAGCTATATAATACCAAACATTTTCAGATGCCGGTCTTTTAAATTTTTTTCTAGTCCCTTTTACATTTTGTTTATGCAATATTAACTAGTATTACAAAATTACAAATTTTTTATGAGGAGAAATGGCACTCACAAAAATGTGTTATATATTTTTTCTTTAAGGTTTTGACATATGCTTTAGCACCATCTCGATGAATCTTGTAAAAATGGCTTTTTGAAAAATCCAACTATGATAGAGGCTTAAAAAATGTATGCAAGAATAACTGATTAAAAAAATTTTTTAAACCCAGTGTTAGAAATTAAGATGTTAAAGTGAGGTGCCAATGGCACCCAACTATTTTACCTTAGCTGCCAAAACCATCTACTTAGGCATAATTTTAAAATTATGTATTGTAGTCATTTAAATATCAAATCTTAGCCAAGTATGAAAACTGATTAAAGTTTGGTTGGTAACTATATACATATGCATTAATACTGAAATATGAATAAATTTATAATATAACAAAGAAGCTTGATTAAATAATTATCACTTGCCAAATTTTCTGCATCAAAAATGACGACCAGGTATTATTTCATGGTTGTCAATTTTAAATTTCTGGGTGCAAAATACGACTAACGACCGCTTATTTCTAACCCTGTTTAAACTCCAAAGTATAAGATAATCTTGTAGATAAATATATGCATTTTTACAATTTCAGGAAACGTGCAAAACCACATTGCTTTGATCTTTTGAGAATTGCGGGTTCATGCAGCGAGTCAAAAATGTATAAAAATGCTTAGAAATTGCAGGCAACAAGCATGATCAGTTCTATCTTGTCTAAAACTTTCAAATTACATTTTAAAAATTAATTGCATAAAATAAGATTTTTGAATTAGGAAAAATTTTAACATAAGATGGTGAATTTAATCATATCAATTTGATTTAGCTCTACTGACATCTCTTATGAATGTAGTAAGGCTTTCAACATCATATCGTATTTGATATGGCTACTTTTAATGAGATATTCAACTGCTTCAATTTCTAAGTGATTTCAAATTAGTTTCTTTAAACACAATAATGTGAATATAAAACATTTGAATTTTATTTCAAATTATCATCACCTGAGGGACATTGTGCATATCCTTTTTGTTTAAAACTCTCAAATAAGAGTAACAGTTCAACAACTCCAGTGTTAGAATAGTTGCCACATCCTTCAGATTTAATGGGAAAAACTACTGGCTAATCTTTTAAAGGGATCATCACCTTATATAAAGTATTTCACCTTGTAAATGCTAGCTTGCTGTATGAAGTTTCCTCTTGCATTTCAGGTAATGAAGACTCCAGTGACCGATGCGAGATGAGAAGGGGAAAAGAGCTCTGAAAAAGTTGTCTGGGGAAGATGATTGCAAATCCTGTCCACCACAAACTACCACTAACAGTCAGGGCCTGACAATGGCATTTTTGTGCCTTGAGGCACTTCTCAAATTTATGACCCTGTATAGCTCCATTTTTGCACCCCTGTATAAAGCTCTGAAAGCAATTTTTTAAATCCTATTTGTGTCTGTATATCCCAAGTACCTGCGCAATAATCAGGGCTCTTACAAGTTTTTCTTCTCTAGAAATCCAAAAGTGGAATCCTCCAATGTATTTTTATGTTCTGTGCAGTTTTGAACTGGGGGTGAATTTTGTATGCTGATTTTTTTCATTTGAAGACTTTGTCTAATGCTTTCCTCTAAGTCATTTACTCATAAAGTCGTTGATTAGGAATTTCATTACCTTGTCTTGGGCGAAGACGGCAATTTCAATGTTAGCCAGCTTTTAACGTGAGTTTGTAGACAGTGCAAAGTATTTGCTTTGAAAAATTGAGTATTGTTAAGATGAAACATTAGATAAAAGCCTCAAAAATTGGCTACAGTTAGTAATGGAAAATCAATTATCAATCAGATTTTCAGTTCTGATCTTCTATTTCTCTTGAGAGTAAATGTTTCCCCTTAAGTACTTAATTTAAAGCTCCAATGCCATAAGAATAAAAACAGATTCCTATTTTAAATTTCATTTTTTAACAAAATATTTTGGCAAGAAATAAACTTAAATTAGCAAGTAATAACAAGAGCAGAAGTAATTAGTACTAAACTTAGTAATTTCCAACATAGAATTTTGTTCAAATGGACTTTGAATTTTTAGTTTTTACCCCATTTTAATTAAAAACATGGCTAAAGAAATGGTGCCATAGGAGTGCAAGAGGAAGACCTCGAGTTCAATCCGGTTCACGATGTAGCATAATTAAAATTTAATATTATACATAAGGGTTAGTACGTTTTGTGCATGAACACATTTGCAGACGGGTTTTCTGGGACATCTATTCTTCTGTCCTATCATTTATGTTTTTGTTTTCTTCTTATTAGTTTTGTTTCCCTCTTGTTCTCCACTAACAATTTTCATAATATGTTGCAGAAAATCACATTCGCAAGCAATTTAAATTTGGCATTATTTTTGAGTATTCAAAGTAAAAAATTTAAAGAGAACTGGACCTGCTCAGAGTTGTCCTCCATCACTGCAAGGCTTAACTTTTGGTTTTGTTAGGAATTTTTCAGATATTACTTTAAAATAGGATGGTAACTTTCTCAATATGGAAGGCCTCATAAGTTTTTGGAAAACTAGATATTTTTAATGAATGATTTGTGGAAAGTGAGGTAACGCTATACAAAATTACGATAGATTAAAACCCGTTCACAAAATTGCAATCGATTAAAACGGCACTTCATTGGCAGTTTACCACATATTTTAATCTGTTATACCAATTATTTTAGCATAAAAAGTGACTTTTATTAAAAATACGCATGAAAAGAAAAAAGTGATGAAATTCGTAAAATAAGCAATCAGGGTCCCATTTTTCATGAAGTATCTTTTATTTGGTCATTTTCTGAAAGGTGCTGTAAGTTTCACAAGTTAATTGTGGAAAATAGTTAAATAGGTGCAATATTGCCTGAGGCTTAACTGAATTTTGAGATATTGTTACTGTGTTACATTTTTATCAACCAAAAGTTGTAAAATTTAAATATTCTGCCTTTGAAATCACTTAACTGGTTAAAAGCAACCACTCTTCTCTTGTCTTCCAGTACGCTAACTTGCACATCTTATATTGACATAAAATTCTTAACTTGCTAAGTATCCAATAGAAATAAGTCTAAAACAATAGTCTATATTTTATACTTTGTAAAAAAGATATTTGATTTAGTTCTAATTCTTTTTGATAAAATGAAAAACTAAAAAACATTAAACATCCTTGATTTTGCACTAAAAAAGAATCTGTAAGCATCATTCCAGTTCATTTTTTGAATGAAGCTTTCCTTTAAGAGAAATTTATAAATCTTAAGAGTTAAAATTCATATTTTAGTGTGAAATTTAAAAAACTAAAATAAAAGTATTTCTGATTCGTGGAAGGGAAAAATTAAAAATAGGCAAGTAATTGTATGTGCTACAACTGCAATAAATGGACAATGGATTTCCGTGAAGTTTCAGTGAAAAAAAATCTCCTCGAAGTTTGAGGATAAAAATTGTGCATAAGTATACACAAAGTAATTTATTATTTATGAGCAGTAGTAATGAAAGTTTTGGTTACTTGTAAAGTACTTTTGTAGCAGTTAATGTCCAAATGAGATTGGCTTTATAAATCAGCTTAGCGTGATCATTTTTAAATGTAAAATTGTTGACATCTTAGACAGTTAAATAGTTATTTCAAATACATTACAATCACTGTTACAATCAGTTAATGCAGAGAGCAACAGGGCTTCAATTATAAAAAATGTCAGAAGCTGCTCATTTTACTAACAACAGATGACAATTTTGCAGCGATAGTCAAAATCATGGAGTTTGAATATGTTATTCTATTTTTATGAGCATAGTTTTAACTTTTTAGAACTTTATATTAAATCTTATTTGTGAAAAATTCAAGAAGCTACTTTTAAATCACAAAACAATGAAATAATTACGAAGCATGGAACCTGTATTGGGCCCTATAAAAATTAATTTTTGCAGGGTCCATGCTTTGGCATTTATTTCATTATAATCAGTCATAGAACAATTTAATTTACTCGGTTCTTTTTTTTCTTTACAAAAATCAGTGACTCTTTAAAATTGAATTAAACTATCAGAAAGCTGCTGGTATTCATAAAGTTTAACTAGATAAGATAAACAAAGGGAAAATAAGTTTGTTATTAAACAATTGTTTTAAAAACATTTAAGTGACCATCTGATCTCGGGTCCACTCTTTTGTGACAATGATAAAGCTGTAACTAAAAGGGGTGCAGTTACCTAATTGTAGCTAATTTGGAACAAATGCAATCATCTATGTGTATAAAGAAAAAAATCTTAAGCTTCTAAGCTATCTCAGTGAAAGTTTCTTGTGTGAATAGGAATGTAGTTTTGAAAATACTGTCCTGATTGTAATGTATTGGAATTCAGTATCCTGATAGTGCTACATCATTTTGCGTAAAGAATTAGGCTTGATAAATGTTAATATGGATATAAACTTCATGGGAGTTGATGTCCATTTACTGCAGTATGGGTAGACGGATCATAAACATCCTTGTTAAGAAACATACACTGGCAAGTGTTGGCTGAAAGTAAATTGTTCCTGTTTTCAGAGTATTTAAAAAGAAACTTTTATGGCCTGACAATTATCAGGCTCGTACAGCTTGACATGAATGCGATTTAAGTCTTTTGGATTTCTTGTCATCATCACTAAATTAGAATGCAGATCATCAGTATTTGCGATTTTTAAAAAACTCAAATGGTAATATATTTTAATCTTACAACTGAGTACTTCCAGTACTCGGTAAAATTACAATTTCGTTCAAATGTACTCGTATGAAGGTGCATTTCGTCTTCTTTAATTCACAGCATTAAATTTAATATTGCAATAGAATTGTTTTCCCAAAAATTGCTCTTAATTAACTTAAAATTAAAAACAATTATTGGTATTGGAAATAAGCTTTAACCCATGTTACAATCCCGTACCGATAGTTTACAATAACTTGTTTGACTTTGGTCTATCTCATAGACTTCAGTTATTCTGTAAACTTTGGTCTACTTATATTTATGGATACTCAGAATTAGGGTTCCCATAGTTGAGGTCACAAATTACCTATGTCGTTCAGTATGGAGTTCAAATTTGTTATAACTATTTTGCCTGAAAATTTGTAATCTGTATTTATTTTATAACAATTTTGATCTTATGAAAAGGAATTATCAAATCAAATCAAATTTTAAAGCATATTCAAATACTTGGACTAGACTTTAAAAGTATAACTTTAAAAGTATAGCTATAAGGAAGAAGTCTCAAGTATTTCAATTTAACAGGAGAGTGGTTGCTATAAACTAAGAGAATAAAAATGTATTGTTAAAATTAGTTTTTAAGATATGTTTGCTAATCTAGTAAGTTTGAAGTTTTTTCTGTTACTTTAAAGTAAAAAAACTCTTGCCAAAAGAATTAAGAACAAACTTGTAATTTTTTTTCTTTCTATATTGCCGAAATGTATTGATGCTTTGAGTACATTTATTGTTTCACAAGTTTTGTTATAATAAAGTTTATTTGAATTAAATAGGTATTACTATTTCTCTGCTTTAAAAGTATGATGTATCCACAAAATCATTGACATTAACATTCGTACCTGATAAATTTTATACATTCAGTAAAAAGGCTTTTTTTTTAAAGGTGAGAGTTTTAACATGTCAGTGTTCAAATGGCAGGAGAGCTAGCTACAAGGAACAAAAATTGAGAACAATTACAGTAAATATTAATGCTGCATCCCCCCCTCCTGAACATCCATTCATTGCAACCTGTTTTGAGGTTCAGGATAATCTGATGAGAATTTCTGTCTACGCTTCTATATTCTTTTTCTGATATTAAATGGACACAGATATCACACACACAAAATAGAAAAATCATTTTTTGTTCAGATATAAAGTTACATAGCAAATTAAAGTGAATTACAATGGTTTCTTTTAAATGTAATGAGACATTAATATTTTATTTGGATATACCTTAAGAGCTTGTGTGCCTTATCTTAATAAATAAAAAAAAAATCAACACTAAGGGGATTGATTAGTCTTAGAACCTTAAGGTATCCAGCTAGATTCCGCAAAAGCACTTACAAAAGAATGCTGAATATAACGTAAAAGTAATTCCTCCTGTTCTGCATGTACATAATTTTTTTCATTTCCAAAATGCTAGGATGGGAATAACTCCTCTTGCGTATTGTTAAAGTGTAATAAAATGCTCTGTAAATAAGTTAACAAATGTATACAGTTTTCTTTAATACAATATTGGATATCCTTTTAATTACTGGTGAAAGGGGGAGGAGAACACCAATTGTGGGCAATTAGTTTATTTCATTCATTGACTTTCGAAATAATGAGTCATTCAATAATTGTTTAATAATGGAGAAATTATCTGATTAAAAAAACCTGATTTTTCATAATCCTCCAATCCACTGTTAAAGTGACTGGAACTTTCATTTGTATTTTTATTGGATCCACCGGTAACACGGCTTTTCTTTTTTACAACTATCTGGGAAACAACCCTTTGATCAAGAGTGTGACAACAAGATAGTACATTTATTTTATTTCTAGATGTGCAGTACATACCATTAATAAAGTAACTGAATGAGTTTTGAGGTGTACTTACGTGGTCCAATAACTTATCTGCATTTATACTGAATTACAATCTGTATCATACAAGAATTATGTCAGAATATTTTGATTCTGTCTGTGCTTTGAGTTTTGGAAGGTTTTCACCCAATGATATTGGCTATCTTAACCTAACATGTATGCATTTACAGTTGGAGTCAAAATTTTGGGGAAATAGAAAAATCTTAAACTGGAGATTAAAATATCATTTTTCTGATAATTATTAACCTCAAAAACAAGTAAACTCATTTGTAAATATTTCATCATAAAATATTATAGAACACGCACAGATCCATGAAGTCTGAGTAAAAACTTTTAGATCGACACACAAAGTTGCATGTAAGACACACACACACAAAAAAAACTTGCGTGGAAGTTATTTCTTTGATTTACTTCAAATATTCTTTTTTAATGGATGAAACAAGATTTCATCTCTGTTGATGATGTAAAATGTCTCATTTGCATAAACTCTTAAGTCCTCCCATAGGTTCTCTATTAAATTGAGATATAAAGAGTTAGCTGCCCATTTCTGATGTGTACTTGGAAACAATTTTTTGTACTGTTAATCGAATGGATGCATGCATTATCTTTCTAATATTATCAATTTTCTCCGGCAAATGATACAGCATTTGGCGAAAGGTGACTTGCTAGACTGTTTGTGATATGCTTGTAAATTAATTTTACCCGAAATGAACCCAATTGTAAGCAAAAGCACTGCAAGATCATCACAGAGCTTTCACCAGATTCAAGACTGAAAAATATTTTTTTTTCTCAAATCTTTACTCCCATCTGTCTGGCCTATCCAAATTCCCCCCTTTTTTTTCATTTTTTACCATCCATCATGAAAAAACTATTTCTGTACTTTGGTTATCCCTGGTCATTACTTGCTGAGGTTCAAATGGCCTATTTTGTGCTGCAGCTGTAGGGCTCTGGCAATTTTTCTGTCTAAATATAATTTCCAGGCCTTCTAATTGTGTTTATACATAATTTTTTGGATGAACGGTTAAACCACTCACTGGAATAAGTTTCCTGATAGAGTACTTTCTGGTAGATGCAAGTCTGCAAACTTTTCTTTCATCACATGAGGATAAAGCTTTAGGTTTTCCCACATTATTCTTTTTTACCATAATTGTCTCTCAAATTAAAAAAAAAAATCATTGACTACAGTCTGATCTTTCTATCTTTATGGATACTCATCCATGTTGAAAATAAGAGTTTTAATCTGCTGCCTCTCATGATCAGTTAATTTCATACCTTTCGCTACTTTCACAAAGAGCATGAAAACTTTGAAGAAATGTATGTGACGACTCTTAAACTTGCAAATTTATCAATCTTATAAATTAAGTAATATTGTTACGAATTGTTGGTTTGTTCTGGTTTCCAGAGGTCAGAATTAGTCTAAAATTCATATTCTATGCATCCAATAATTAAATTTTGCATTTTGTTGCATCAAAATCAGTTAACTAGAACATGAGATAGGGAGTTTAGTGTTTTCTCCCATCACTTAACATAGGGTTTTCTGGAAATCTCAAGAAATATTGGCGCTACAGCTTTGCTGACATCACTTTTGAGGGCTTATTTTTGGGTCCAAATTTTGTGATATGCCATCTAAAAGTCGCCAACCATGGTGACATTTCGAACATTTGGCACAATTTGAACAATGTGGCTTGTAATGTTTGTTTCCCTGTATTAGAATTATGCAATAACCTAGTATTATGCATTTGCATTTCCATGATGTAGTCACCATTCACGCTTTATGGAGAATCATTGAAAAAATGGCACATTCTGGAATTTTTGCCTACCTTTTGCAGTACCAATGGAGGCAGGACATGCTGGCAGAGTTAGTTGTCATCGAACGCACATTGAGTTAGATGCATTACTCTGTGAATTGTGCTATTGGAAGCAATATTTTGCTTGTTTTTGAGGACTGTGTGTGAATTATTCTTGCAGAATCCTGAGGGGCTGTTTGATTTCTCTTGTGTATTTCCACTGAAATTTAACTTCTGGACGTGTTTTATTTTGTGTGAAATACAGCATCTGTGAAAGCTTCTGTACTGAGCTGACTGTTATAAGCATGTTACTGGCCATGAGTGCCTGTGAATTTTGTACAGCTGATTGTTCGACAAAGCTCTAGGAGCAATAAAATTTCTTCCATCCTGACAAGTGGACTTTCTAATAGAATTGTCTACATATGCTGGACTTTAGAACGACGAACCCAAGAACTAAGCAGTTTTCTGCAACAGTGTTCAAGCCAGTATATGTATTTTTTATTTTTTAAAATTACCCATGCCTTTTAAAGCTTAGTGGTATATTTAGCTTGATTATATTTTATAAATGACTTTTTCTGATTATTATATAATTTACAAATTCTGTTTGCATCATTTCTTAGAAAGTATTAACTTTAACTATTGTAATGCTGTATTAAAATATATTTCTGGTGTTGTCTCATTATTTTATAGTACAGGTATATCACAAAGGATTAATCAAATCTCGTGTTTACTTCAGAATAGAATCTGTTATGTATAATGGTGGGGACCCTATGCATTCTGGATGACTGGTTGTCTATTAACATGACATCCACTGATTTGAGCATGTCTGTTACTCTACTTATGATTATAATTAGACATTAATTGTTAATTTACTAGGAAAATAATATATATATATAACATCCTTAAAACTTAGTCACACACACTAAAATAAATAAAACACCTTACCTCATTACTTTCATTTAAAATTCTGGTTGAAGTACTCAAAATGAAAAAAACTAAAAGAAATGGGGGGAGAAAGCTCATTACACGTGAATTTTTATTTTTTTTGAACAATCAATTTGGTTGTGTAAAATTGGACTAATTATTGAATTTTATACACAGATAATGATTCATCATTAAAACTCTTTGGTCCCATGCCTCTTAGTTAGTGCCATTAGTGAGTTCAGTTCATCTTGAATTAGAAATTTTTTCTCAGACTCCAAAAAACTTGGACTTCCAAATGCCGATAAATAATGCGTTCGATGGGAAAAAGTAGGAAAATAATTTTTGGATAAGAGGCTCCATACTGTACGCTCAGGCACCACGCACACAGGATTTCTGGCTGGGGGGGGGGGGCAACTTTTAGGGATGTTCCAGATTGACAAAAATCAGTGATGAAAGAGCTCGTTTTCATTAGATGGAATTCATCAAAACTTATCCAATCCGGTTCCCTAAGAATACACTATACACAGTACAATAGGAAGCAAAGTAATAACTCTGTTGAAATAAACGATAGATAAAATCTTTCAGTACAGTAATTAATGTAAATCTTTTTTTCAAACATAATTTTGTATTTTGTAAAACTAACTGTTTGGACCTTTTTTAAGTTTTCTTAAAATAAAATTTTTGATTAGAAAAAATTGTGCATGTGTTATAACAATCATAAATAAATGGACTTTTTCCGAACAATTGTAAACTTATATTCGAAAAACTGAAACTGTGTTTGGGTAGTTATGTCGGTTCTCTTTACAGAATAGATAGTTAAAAACCGGAAAACAATACATATACTTTCAAAAATCCTGTTTTAGAAATGTCTGAACAACTATTGAATATTTGTGTCAAAAGTCTCTTTTTTCCTTCAAGCAACAGTAATTCTGTGCACTATTAGCATAATTTAATAAATAGACTCTTATTTATATATATATACTGAGTAACTGACTGAAATATGTGTGTGAGAACTTAGTAAAATTTGTTCTGTTTCTTCCTGTAAAAAACACTTACAAAATTTCACTATTTAAAAATGTTAAACTAAAAAAAATTTCTTAAAATCAATCTTTGATTTACAATTACAAAATTGTAATACATAAGAAATTGTACATTATAAGCTTTCACACATCATCTATAGTTGGTATATTATTTTATTTGCAATATGCTACATTTATACTTCCTATATCTTCGCTGTAAAAATGTTGAACGTTCTAATTATAATAGACTGAATGTTGAACACATACCATCAAGTGCCAAATTGCTAAAGAACAAAGAGCCGCCCAAAAACGCACGGTTTTGCATAAATGCAACCGAAACCTAGACGTTTGTTTGTTTGTGGTGGTTGAGGTGTGCGCTGCAGCAAGACGAGTCAGCATAACCTCTAAAACCTAGACTATAACATGGAGGTTATATGATGGTAAAAATAAATATTTAGCTATCTCTAATGACGTTGCATTAATACAATGCTAGGCTAGCATGATAATTGTAAAAGTAATTCTACATTGAATAACTGTAAATAATTTTATTGTATGAGTAATCCATGTATAACTGTAAGTATATTTCTTCTAAACGAATCAGTATAACTGCAGAGTATAACTTCAAAACATTTCTTAATAAAGTTGCTTCCCTGCTTTTAAAAGCTACGCTACGCCACTAGTCCTTGGCCAAAGAGGTGTTTTAAAAAACCAATATAGGAAGCAAAACTTTTCAGTACCTTTTCAATATGAGGCGAGACAGAACATATTAAACCTGAGTTCTTGGTTAAAATTGAAAATTTATATATTAAATCTCCGATAAGACACGTAGCCATAATTAGTGTGCCGTATTAAAATTATGTGAACCCTACAGTGTATTAAGCTACATTTATAAGTTTTCAATAATTTGTTCTTAGTTAAACTCAAAGACCGGCATTTGGTGGTTTTAGTGTTCAAGAAACTAAAGTCCGTTTGCCATTGCTTTTGACCAACTCACTTCCGTAGCTATTTTTTACTTCCTTGTACGGAGTATAAGGAAAATTTCGGTAGCTGAATTTCGACGAAAAAACAGTTATTCACTACCTCTAAATTTAATTTAAAGAATTTATTCGATGCATCTCATCGGGCTGCCCAAAATATTTTATATACATTACGCTTGTGGTTGGCCACGAGATCACCTCCGTGCACGCAACACCCGGCAACTGAAAGCCGGTCAAGAGGATACCTTTTGACCGAGCCGGATTGCACCTCATTCTACCATCGATAAGTCCCTGGGTTCCAACGCAGCTGTTGCTGCACGCTCTATGGACAGAAATTTATTAAAGTGTATTTTAGAGGTATTAGGCTAGCTATAGTTCAGACAACTCAGAAGTGATCTATGCTGTTAAGGGTTACAAAATGAATTTTCCCTCGAAAAAAAGTGCCTTTATCATTTATAGTTCTGCTACAGGAACACCCGAAAGATTTGCAACACATTATGGTCAATGGCAGTTTTAGAGACATTCATCCATTTCAAACAAAATACCGGGAATTTCAAACACAATACCATCCTACCGTATAATTAGGTAATGGTCCGACCACGGTCACGTGCCTCCTTCAGAA